>VWYO01019000.1:4850-16607 GCA_013400275.1 Rhadina sibilatrix
AAAACAAAAACAAAACCAAAAAAACCCAACAAAACCAACCAAACAAAACAAAACAAAACAAAACAACAAAAAACAAAAAACCAAACCACCAAACAAAAAAACCCAAAAAACAAAAATCGAGGCTGAACTGAGCAAAAATACAAGCAAATTTCGAAGAGGCAATGTTAGGACATCCTTAGAAACACTTCCGTTTGATGTGGATTAAGGAGTCTGAATCCATAGGACAGGACAGCTCCTCAGCACACAGCTGATGTTTTGTGCCTGAGACTCCCACCAGGAGTTTCCAGCAAAAGCCTGGCCCTGGCCGCTTGATCTCTCACCCAGTGACACAGGGGTGCTGTTAATGTCCCAAGGCCATCTCTGCTGCAGGCTGAATCAGACCCAGCCCCAACCCCTGCTGCAATGCCCTGGTGCAGGAATGTTGTTGAGACTGAGCTGAAAGCTTTGCCTTTGTGCCAGGACATCATTCTATTGCATCACTGAGGAGACAGTAAACAGCACATGCTAAATGCAGGTCATTAATAGGGTAAGTATGCTTTACATTTGCCATGGCCTACAGAGGATCACTAAGGTGAAAGACTGTATTATGGGGTTTGGTGTGGCTTTTTTTTTTTCCTGATTTGTGTGGAGTTTTTTTGTTTGGTTGGCTGGTTTGTTGTGTTGTTTTGGGGAGCTTTTCTTTTGGTTGGGTTCATTTGGTTTGGTTTGGTTTTTTTCCCTGTGGGATGGCTCAGTCTGATTTTCAGAGAGCAGCTATTGAAGTGCAAGTAATTTTTTTTTTTTTTTTAACTTTACAGATAAAGCTATTTCCAGATATTTTCACTAGGAAAACTTCTGGAAGACAAGGAAGGGAGTTTTGATGTGAGCTGCATATGGGATTTCTGTCTTTTCCTTCAGACCATTTTTTCTTTGCCTTCTTTCTCTCTCTTTTTCTTCCCTCCTATCAGATCAGAGCAGTAATGGCATCACAAATGTTAATGGCATCACTTAGAGTTAAATGGAAAGGTATTTGGTCCAGGTGTGAGTCCAGGACTAAGTTAGTGATGTTTGGTCAGGTTTTCCCTGTGAGTACAAAGAACTAATTTTCATTCTATTCTATTCTATTCTATTCTATTCTATTCTATTCTATTCTATTCTATTCTATTCTATTCTATTCTATTCTATTCTATTCTTCCAACACAGACCAGAGGGATATTTTTCTGAAGAACCTAATAGATTAAATCCACTATTTAAATAGGCTAAATTTCTCACCATCAAAATCTATTTTGCTTGGCAATAAATTAACTGTCCCTAATTCAAATTTGTTTTGCCTTTGACAGTAACTAGTAAGTGATTTCCTTGAGCTATTTTGTCTTATTTTCTCCTTCTGTCCTGTAAAGGAGGGGGAATCAGAGAGTGGCTGGATGAGCACTTGGCAGGAAGGTTAACAAGGTTAACCCTCCACAGAGCACTTCAGGAGCCCTGCATTTAATTTGAGATATGAGAATACTGAACAATTGAACATCACACCATATCAAGTGTGGTTAGACAACTTGTCATCCACTTGTAGGAAGAGAGAAAATAATTTATATAATGCTGTGCTTTGGGGTTTGTTTTGCTTTATGGGTTCAAAGTTCAGTGTCTTTCTAAAACTGATGTATAGCTAAGAAACATCCTACTTCAGGAGAAAGGATATATGTATGGATATATAACAAACATTTTATATATATATGTATATATGTATTTTTTATTCTTTTTGCTTTGACTGCCAGGTGAGCACAGGACTGTGCCCAGATATGCTGCTCATACCAAGAGATGTCTCGCATCTCAAGACTGCTAAGGAAACAGATGATGGGTGATTTTAGCAAGCACCAGGGTCTGAAGTCATGCTCTGTGCTGCCTCCTGCCCTGCAGTTTGTGAATTCAGAAACCACCCTTTTGGCACAGTGAGGTGGTCGATAGTGAGGTGTGATTCCCACAAGATTTTGGTGCCTGTAGCCTCTTCTTTGAGAAAACATCCTTTAATATAGAAGTTATATCTTTTATTCTGAGGGCAGCTTTTATTCTGAAACCACCAGTTTTGGTTCTGAAAAGAATTTCCTCCTTGGAATTCACTGTCCTACCGGTGAAACCCACAGGTTATGCAGCCTGGCTTTTAAAGCCTAGATGAAAATAATCACAAGAGTGCTTAATGTATTGTGATTATGATTGTGTGTGTGTATTGTGAGTGCTGAATGTATTTAAAGGTGGCACTTCCCTTCACTATTTGAGTGTCCATGGAATAAAATCTGTGCTTTTTTTGCTTAAGTCAGTTGGATTGCTTCAGAAGCTGCCTCTGAAATTTCTTGTTACAGATGATTTTCATATGGTGCTTTAAAAAAAAACTTCAGGAAAACCTAAACAAAATACTCTTTCTGTTTAAAATTTTCTATGTCTCATTCTGGTCAACTATAAAGATATATTTTCAGGTTGTGTTTTGTCCAGTATTTAGGCCTCAGAGTGACTATTTTAATAATTAATAATTTAATATTATTAATAATTTGATACATCCCCTAGTTCTGAACAAAAAGCTCTAATGTAAGACAGCATGTGAATACAAAATCAAAGAGCATTTCATCTTAGTAAATGGATGGTTGCATTTACTCAAGTAGTTTCTGATTCCAAGGTCTTAATGCACCCACAGGAGAGGTAAAATAATGCCCAAAGGGTATAAATAAATATAAATACTTTCTTTCTTGCTAGGTATGCAAATGGTAAAACTCAGCTTTGAGTTCTGTTCTGCCTATCTACAGTTCTTTTGATTTCCATATTGTTTCCCTCTCCATTCAGACTATCTTACAGGTAGGTACAAATAGTGTTATTTTCACGTTCTGAGGTTAAGACAACAGAAAGGAGGTACTCTTCATTTATGCAAAAATTATATTTTTTTCAAGTGATCTGAATGGGTCTGTCTGCAACTCTTGGCAGAAAACAAGTGATTATGCTCAAGACAGGTGTTGCTTAAACTTCTCTTTAGGCCATGGTAAATTCTCATACATCAATAGATGGAAAAGATAGATAGATTCTAGATTCCAAAAGGGGCCAAAAGGTGAGAAATGTCCTGAAAAACTTTCAGTAAATTCAAGCTTTTGGTGAAAGTGATAAATAGAACACCCATCTCTGATTTTTTTTTTTAAATAAGGAAAGGATCAACATCTTCTCAGGTGATCCAGTAAGCTGAAGTAACATCAATTTTTATTGTGTGTTATCACAGCAAATTCACTGTGTACATGACTGTAGAAGGATAATGAATTAATAATTGTTGCTCTTTTTTATATGGCTGCTGTCCAGTCACCTTAGCTGCTCCTGCAGATGGAGTCAGTGTCACTAAAAGTGTATTTATAATAGCATCTTGTGGCAGCCTCTGGAGAAATTTATGCTGGACAAAGCTGGAAGAGAACTAGAGAAATAGAAACAATAAACAAATACACATTCTGATTCATTGTTTAATGATTTCCTTCCCAGAACCCATCACTCTTCTATGCCTTTTGGAGACAAAATGATGCCTTTTGGAGATAGAATGATGCCTTTTGGCAGTATTCTCAGGGGCTTAATGGCACTGAAGGGTGTTAATTGTGTTGTTTGCCTTTAGCAGACTGAGATGCCAACATATTAAATGACAAAATAAGAGTTTCTTCTGAACAAAATCTCTCAGATTCTTAGATGGACACCCAAAGAAGATAGCTCAATGTAAGTTATTTAATAAATACCATTCTCTTCTGATTTTTTTTTACTAGTATGATGGAAGAAAATTAAACTCCAGGTAAAATTGTGTAAGTAAATTAGAGTTCTAATTTGTTGAAACATTAAGCCATATTAATCACAAAAATAATTTAGGAAGTCTGGATATGAAACATGGAACAGAAATTAAAAGTGTTCTTTACTGCCAGTAGAAAATTATAGGCTTTGAAGGATTTGGCATCTGAAAGTCTGTATGCACTCGGGTATTGATGCATGAGACACACAGAAGTGGGCTAGTGGCTTTTCAGTCCTTAGATAACAGAGTAAGATACATCTCTTTGTGTGAATATAAACCTGCCAATAGAAAAATCTAGAAATCTAGCCAACAGACAGGGGAAAGATGGATGGTAAAAACTCAAAGGGATGAAAATCTTATGACATCTGACAGGAGAGTGGTACCTCAATCAAAAAACAAACAAATGAGTAATTGAAGGACTGCCTTTGGAGTGCAGGGGTGATGGTAAATTTTGAAGAGATATAAGGAACTCTGACAGTGATATGGAGACCAATCAAGGCTTTAGAAAGTTGAGTCAAAAAATCTAGAGGTCTTAAGAAAAGGTATAGTTTAGATATACATACTAGATGTAGCATTTAGGAACGCCGCTTAACACCAAGCTTGGGAGTACTGGGTTAACAGTTGGACTAGATGACCTTAAGGGTCTTTTCCAACCTAAATGATCTATGATTCTATGGTTCTATAAAGAAAATGTATTTACAGGCTTGATTTGAGAGGATAGATTCCATGTAGTGATTCTACCAAGTCATGTTAGACTTGCCACTTACACTATGCTCTTGTGAGAGGATGGCAGGATTACAGGGGCAGGCGAGGAAGGAAAGGTGTCTGAGGCCCAGTCCTTTCTGCTTTACCCATTTCTGGGTCAAAGTACCTCCAGAGACTGGAGCCATGGTTATCAGACCTGAAGTGCTCTTGCTAATGAGGCAACTGTACATTTCTTAGCCAGACATGTATTAGCTTTTGAGGGCCTCACATTCAGCTTTTACAGCTTTGCTGCGTGCAAAATACTTGCACATCAATAAAAAAATTAGGCACTAATGTACTTAAACACTGACATCAGCCACACAGATATGTGAGTGCCTGTCTGTATAGACTGAAATACCTCAGAGTTGGAAATTCTCTAGCAAATATCACCCTATGTGGCTCTCAACCCTAACAATGGAAGGCAGAAGGGCAGATTTCACTTTTTCATTTTCTCTACTTTCTTTAGAGCACTGTGCATGTCTATTACTGTGCATGTCTATCAGTGTGCCTGAACTTTTGTAGTTATGGCAATAGTCTGAAAATTGAAAATACAAAAGTACTGCTCTCCCATAACTGTTCACTAATACCTGTTATTAGGAAAGACCATAATCTTGTGAGTCCCTCAGATAGAGATTTAAAAACCTTGCAGTGTGCTAAAGAGCTTATCAGAAGTAATTAAAGCCTGGCAGAGCATACTTGCTTTTAAGAGACCCAGAAGAACTTGCTCCATTTTTATGAAACAAAGATGCTGCCTCAGCACAAATCCCCTCCTGATCAATGGCTTCTGAGACAAATCTGTTAAACAGCCCTTCTTGGAATGGTGGAGACAGCATCTCTTGAAATGTTGGACTACTGCAATTTCCTGTTAATTTTATGAAAGATACTTCCTGAATATGCAGGGAAGAAACACAGGAGGTGTAACTGTTCCTAATTAAAAGGAAAATTGACCAAGGGGAACCGTCAGGCAGAAATTAATCAGCATCTTTGGCTTTTTAAGGATTGTTTTGCACTATTTCAATTGCAGAGATAATTTTGCAATGTGGAAAAGGAGGATATTAATGAGTCTTATAACCCCTTTATGTTTGCAGCAGTTGTTTTCCTTTTTAACGTCTGTGGGTGTCACCCTTCTCTGAAAACCAAGCAGACTGCAGCTTACCTCTGAGATTTCAGTGCATGCTGCTGTCTATCATATCTTCTCAATGTCTTGTCTAACTCATTGCAGATTAAGCTGCCAATACCACCTGGAAAACTGGAGAGCTTCAGCCCGGGGTTTATTCATACTGGAATCTCCTGGTGCAACAGTGCACTGCATCCAGCACGATCAAGTCTCATCTCTTTTGGTGCTGCCACACTCGTGCAGTTCCTGCAGTATTTCTCACAGTGTCACAATTTACGCTCAAACAGAGAGTTAGTGCCAGAAATCATTGCAGCACTGGAGTTATGTCAGGCTGCCTTACCATACTGATGCTTTGCAAGTATTTTTAGTACTGAGTAAAAGGAAGACAGACAACGTTTTCTTCCACTGTTAGCCTGAAATGTGTTATCCAGGGAGAACAGAGGAGAGCTTGGATAGTGATGGTTAGTGGTGAACACCACAATAGTCACATCCAGAATTTCCAGGTGTTTCATTTGTCTACCAGTAGGATTTTTTTAATGTGAATGCACTAAGATAACAAAGTCATAAACCATCTGTATTTAATTAATTTAGCAATAAATATAAACATAGAGGACTTGGAAGATCTAAGTGGTATAATTGCTCGGCTCTTGTGAAGGGTGAGTAATTAATATTGCTATAATTATTACCAAACCACAGTGAGCAGAGAAATTGGTTTTTTCTCCTTTGAATTGCCTTCTTCCCTCCAAATCTGTATTTCAATGAAGGTCTTTTATTGTTTAATGTATCTGTCATCATCTGGTGTCAAGATAACATCAGGCAGATGCAAGCACTCTCATTTTATCATTGTATTATTTTCCTTTTGTTTGCCTCAGGAAAGATGTTTTAATTGCTAAGGATAAGGACAAATCCACAGATCTAGAAGCTGAAGGGGAATGAAAACAATGTCAGTATTTGCATGACTGAGAAGACTGTCTGTTCATACAGTTCTATAATTCCTTATCATTTATGACTGGAAAAATTTGACAACAGTAAACAAAGAAGGTGGCAGGGGAGAGGGGGAGGGCTGTGAAGGACTACACAACCTCTGTATTGAGGGGATTCAGAGGAACTAACAGCAGGGAAGGTGTAAGCCCAGTGCCAAACATTAATCATCACTGTTAGCTCCACCTCTCATTTCTGAGGACAGGAGAGGTCTGGGTCACACTGCTGAATGCTGTGGACATTCTGATGATGTCTGATCCTCCAGCCTCTGTTTTGGAGGGCAAAGGCCAGACTCAAAACTGAGATAAAAGGAAAACAGGGATAAGGGATAGATAAATCAGCATACACTGTGTAGGTCTCAGTATATCAGTCAACCAAATGTCCTGTTCAGATGGCCCTGTCATGGCTGAGGCTTGCTCAGCACTTGGAGAGCACTACACCAAGCAGGAACTGGGAAAGTAATGGAAAAACCATGCCCTTGACTGGCAAGGAGTTCCTTGCCAGAAGGCTGGGATCAAGACATGACTCCAAAAGGTGGCTTGAATTGAACACAGAATCACACAAAATCAGTTATTGTAAGGCACCTCTTGAGGTCATCGAGTCCAAGATTCTGTGCAGATATTGACTGGCTAAAGCAGGTTACCCAGGACCACATCCGGTCATGAATGCCTCCAAGGATGGAGGCTCTACAAACTCTCTGGCACTCTTATAGTGTTTAACCACTTTCCCAATAAAATAGGTTTCCCTCTCTGTTTCAGTGGATTTTCTTGTACTTTGTTTTGTGCTTATTTGCTCTTACCTTTGACCACAGAGACAGCAACTGCTTTACTCTCTCCTGTCAGGTGTTTATACACATGGATAACATTCCCCCTTAGTGTTCTTTTCCCCTTTGATTCCTGTGAAATGATTGTGAGACAAATGATTCCTGTGGAATCAACCAAGGAGAGACCAGATATGATCAGATATGATTGCAGCAGCAATGCTCAGAAATTCCTTAGAGCAGTTCAGAAAGTTGCACTTTTGAAAGGATCTGAGACTGTATGTACATACTTAGGTTTCCTTATACTTTAAGTTCTTTTTGTGAATAATGTGTATTATCTAAATCCCGGAATAAAACTGTGCCTAATTTCAGTGACATAAAAAGGATTTAAAGAAATATTTTTATATTTTCTTCTCACCTTGCCTGCCTTTCTTCACTATGTGATGATGAAGTAAAAGACAAAGTACACACTGAGCACGGGTCATCAGGTCTAACAGATTTCAGTTTTGTTTAAAGATATGACTGTCAAAATGCAGTGCAACATAATTAAACTATGTAGGTTCATCCTCAGTATTTCCTTAGAAAATGCATAACTTTGACTTACTATCAATGTTTGGCTTCTGAATATCAAATAACAAAGGAAATGTATTTGGACAAATAGAGAAAAAATAGTTAATATGGAAATCAGCTTGTCTCAAGTAGGAAAATACCTCATTTGCATTCAGATTCTGTTTCTGCTGCCTCTTCCTTTGTTTCCAAAGTGACAAATGGTCTTTCCCTCCTCCCCGGCCCTTTCAGAATCTCATTGAAAGGTGCAGAAATGAGGCTCGAATGGCCCTATGACCTTCTTTCCTTTGGGGGGTCACACACAGAACACAATTCAATCTGGCTCACTGGCACATTTTACCAAGGGGATTTTTTTCATCAGGACACAGTAAAATAGCAGGGAGTGACCCAAACCCGTGGTAGTACAATACACATAGTGATACACATGCCGTGACTCCCAGCAATATATTCCGATGGCACACAGATTGCCATAGAATGCGGTCTTCCCTCAATGAAAGGGAGCCATTTGAACAATAAATGGCTCTATCACAGGCATGAGTTGCACATTTTGAGGAAGGAGGTTTCTCACTGATTTAACATTCTTATTTGCTGCACAATCTTTTTAATAACAGGAGACTGGTTTGTTTGTTTCCAGCTTACTTTATTCCTGTTATAAGGTGATTTACTCCTGAAAGCACAGGGATGAGCAGCATGGTATTTAAGTGTAACTTTGAGAAATACTTGTAGCTTATAGCAGTCATGGAATTTACAGCTAAGATTGTAATGAATTTCATGGCTAGCAAGAAATGGACAAGAGCCAGCGTTACTATTAAACGTAAGGATCCCTTCAATATCTGTCACTGGAGCAGAAATCTAAACAAAAATGGAGCTGTTCCGAAAATTGTTTTCACAAGCCTGGCAAATCTCCATCCCACTTTTCCTTTGGGAAGCATCTTGGAATTTTCAGTGGCAGACATGCATCAATATTAAGGCTTGAAATAGTATTTTGTGCATTTATGCCTTAAATATTTCAGCAATTCTATTAATGGCCTCCTTCAGAGAAGTAAACCGACAGCTGATCCCTTTTATGTAAATGAAAAGCTAACGTGACAAAATGTCATAGCCAGTTACTGCTGCTCAGAGTGAAAAAAAATACTCCACTAGATAACATGATTCTGACTTGACTCAGTATCATATATGGACCTTCCTTCTAGAACCTTGTGCCTTTTCTTCTACAGGAAAACCTGTGTCCTTTGCTTGTGTGGTTGTGAACAGGAACAGTGGACATTAACTAGTACCTGCACTGCTCTGACAGTGTACACCAGCTATGAAAACTAATGTTTTTGGACCAAGCTACTTAAAATTATAACAGTATTCTCCAAGTCCTAGAATAATTTGCCATCCATTTAGAGACCTGCAATAAATGGTAAAAAGCCATTAATCATGCTACATTGGCAATTTGCTGATACACACAGCCCAAGTTCAACTTGGCATGTAATATCCATTTGTCTGTCTCAGTCACTCCTGAGATTTCACTGCACTTGTCCAAATGTAACTGTATCTTGTTTAGATTTCTTCTGGAAATGAGACTCCTGGATGGGGGAAAATGGGCATTTCATCAGTTCCAGCTAGGAAGCTGTTTGCATGCCTTACATACAACACATTTTGTGCCACAAACAGTTATTTTTTGACTTGCTACATCGTGAAGTCAGAGGTGACTCTGTGTTTGGCACAGGACATCTGCAGAGCTCTTCCAGGGTAAGAGACAGCCACTGAGACAAAATGAGATGAAAGTGTCTTTAAGAGTGAGAGTGTTTGGGGGGAGGGGGCGGGGAGGGGACTGATATTGGGAGGTTTGGAATGGCTGCACCACTGATGACACAGAACTGTGGAGTCCAGGTTATTCCAAGCTGCCTACAAGCACATCAGCTTCTAGTAATCATCTTGGATTGCAAAAGTTAGGCCATGGATACTACTGAGGAGCACCCCCAATACCACACCTATATCAGCTCTGTATATATAGGTTGTTGTGAACTGTTCTAAGGTCACTTAAAGAGTAACCAGCGAAAGTATTTGCTAAAGCAGATTTATTGTTGAAGTGAAAGCACAACAAAGCATGTTGGCAAGGTTCACTCTACTGCTTACTAGATGGTTAAAGCAGAGAGAAAAAGCAAACAAAAATCCCAAACCAAGTTAAAACTATCTATGTGAAGGCTAGCAATAGGCAGGGTAGGGTGGAGGTGGGGGAGGTCAGGGGAGGCGGTGTGGAAAGGAGTGGGAAGAGAAGAGGATAGGAAGGAGTAAGCATGGAAAGATACGTGCCAAGACCCTTCTGTTGGGTCACAGAGTACACCTCCATGCTAAACTGGGCCCAGACTGGGCCTACAGTTTATGCTGAACACCCAGCAGTACTTAACCTTAAAGTCACTTAAATTTAATAGCATTTAAGCCTAATAGCACTTAAACATAAAACACTTAAAATACTTAACAGAACTTAACATCACTTAAACTTGACAGAACTTAAAATTAACATCACTTAACTTCACTTGAACTTAACAACACTTAAAATTAACAAAAATTCAACTTAACAGAACCTTAACAGAACTTAAATTTAACAGACCCTAACCTTAACAAAACCTGACCTTAACAGAACTTAATAGAACTTGAAATCAACAGAACTTACATGTAACATCACTTAAATTTAAAAACACTTAAACTTAGCAGAACTTAGCTTCACTTAAACTTAATAACACTTAAATTTAACAGAAATGAAACTTAACAGTACTTAACAGAACCTAAACTTAACAAGCACTTAACTTTAACAGTACTTAATACTTAATGGCACTTAATAGATAATTTAACTTAAACTACTTAGCAATGGATTAATGTAGAATTTACTATAACTTACTTACAGGCCTAACTCTAAATTACTTGAACTAGAACAACCTTCCTCATGTACTTGCTCCAGCATTTTCATGCTTGCATGCACACAAACATAAAGAGTCTGTTCAAGGTGTACTTGTGAAAAGAATACCTTTGAGTTCAGTGGTCACTTTGAATGCCTTTGCATATTTTCAGTGGGCTTAAGGTTGAACCTTGAGGTGTGGGGATATGAGCTTAGAAATCATCATTGCTGTTTGGAGTTTGTCCTCCAAATTTGGCAAGCTTGAGTGTTGTCTGGCTCTGAGAGGCCCCACTCAGAGGGAGGTGCTGATCGCAACCCCCTGCAGTCCAACCCCTGAGGAGAGCTCAAAGTGTCTCACTTTGGACCACTGCTTAAAATGTCACAAGAGAGTGGGCTTAGTCATAGTACTTTTCCATCCTGACCTCAATTCAGGTCAGTAACTCTCTTCAAAAGCTCAATAATAAAAATGTTGTCCCAACTGAGGGTTTTATTCAGGTGAGAAAAATAAGTTTCCAAGGCTGTTCTGTAGCATCGTGGTACAGTGTGTCCCTGAGAGCGACCAGCACCTCTGGGCCCAGTGCACTCTGATGGCAAAGGTGAGCAGACAGGACTCCTTTGGGAATCCCTGCGCTGTTTGTTACCACTGCACGTATCTGTCGTGGGTACAGCCTCAAAGGTAGACCAGGGACAGGAGCCAAAAATGGGCCAAGGATCCACGGTTATATTCCAGATGAAAGGGGTGGTCCTTGAGGGTCAGGGTCCAATAGGGATGGGACAAAATGATGCAGAGGGGTGGCTAGGAACTGAGGGGACTAATGGGATCACAGGGGTGGAACATTGTGGGAAAATGAATCCAATGGGATCCAAGGGAAGGAAGAACTTTCTGTCGGGTGTGCACATATGGTAACAGGGTGACGTAAACTTAACAA
>VWYO01019024.1:0-10941 GCA_013400275.1 Rhadina sibilatrix
AAGGAAAGGAAAGGAAAGGCTGAGGAGTCATCTGCACCAGGAGCCAGTGGCTGTGAGCTCCTGAGCAAGGCCAGCAGGGGCTGGAGCCTGGGAGGAGAGCAGGAGCAGCCAGCTGGGATCCACAGGGTTGGACAGGGGCTCGTGGGCCATGGAAAGGAGGGGGAAGCAGCAGCAGGGAGGCCCCAGGCCCTGCCCAGCCTCTGCCAGGGACAGAGCAGCACAAAGAGACAGAACTGGGGCTGCCCAGCACAGCTGCCAGCAGAGAAGGGTTTGGGGAGCACAGGAGGGGCAGGGACCCAGGGACAGCACCCTGCTCCAGGGCACAGCTGGGCTTTACCCCCTGGAACATCAGCTCCCAGGAGAAGCTCCCTGCAAGGAGCAGCTGAACCCCTCCAGTGACAGGGCTTTTTCTTTTTCATCCCACTCCTGCAGCCAAGGAAGCTTCTCCAGATCCATTTGATCTCCCCTCATCACCCAGCCCAGGACAGGGACAGTGCAGCCTCCACATTCCACTGCAATTCCCATGTCCACTCACCCAGGCATTTCCCCTCTCCACCCTCTGGCCCATGCCTGGCAAAGGCCCAGGGCACCCAGGGCTGCTCTGGCCAGTGCTGTCCCCAGGGACAGTCCCCTTCCCTCTCCTCTGCCACAGCCAGCTCAGCCCAGCACCCCGGGGGCTCCACACCAAATCCCTCATGGGGAGCTCCTGGCTCCCTCACTCGTGGTTCCAACCATCCCCTCTCCAGTGGAACACCCTGGGGGGTTATCAAACCCCTCCAACCCCCCTGGAGACCCTCCAGCATTGTCCTGGGGGTGCCCCTGGGCACACAGCCCTCAGGACCTGCAGCCCATCCATGATCCTGGGTTTCCTCAGCAGGCTCCAGCCCCAGGAGGGGCACAGAGGGCAAAAACAAGCAGAGAAGAATCGAATGTGACTCACTTCAGGGTCTGCAGGAGTCTGGCTGGCTCTGGCTCGGTGCAGTTCCCCCCTTGTTCCAGCCAGGGCTTTATTTCCTCATCCCCAAAACACAGAGTGCACAGAGAAGCCCTGGAGGACTCAGGCACCTGAACACATCACAAACGTGCTGCTTCATAAATCCTGGTGTGGCTGAGGGCTCGGGAGCTGCAGGAAGGGATTGATGGATGGGTTTTTCCATTCTTATTAAGTTTAAAAAAACAACTTTCCCAGGAGCTGTGAGGCCTTGATGCCTCCTCCCTTCTGTCTTTGGGACACCAAAGGGAAAAATAAAAATATTCCTTCTCCTTCCATTTCCTCAGCTGGGCACCGAGCAAATCCCCTCAACTCTGGAAGGTTTTGTCTTGTGCAGGGCTTGGTGAGGGAATCCCTGCTGCACCTGGGGCTCTGGGGGGAGGTCTGGCTGGGCCAGGACACAGGACCCACCTTCCTCTGCCCCTTGGTGACAGAGCCCGGAGTCCCAGGGCTGTGATGGATAAAGCTGCACCCTGAGCTCACCAGCCAGCACAGCAGCCTCCCCAAACTTCATATTTTTGTGCCTCCAGGTGAGGATACAGCACCTGCAATCCATCATTTCCAGCCGAGCAGGGAGGATGTGGCTGCAGTCCCAAACTGTTGCTCTGGGAATGGTGCTGATGACTCAGCCCCTGCTCCTGGTGTGCAGAGGGACAAGGAGCAACCCCTCCCGTGTCCCTCTGCCACCTGCAAGGCTCCCTTTGGGGCAAACTGAAAAGGATTCAGTTTGCTCCAAATTTTTTGCTGAAGGATTCGTTTTGCTCCCAAATTTTTTGCTGCTCTTCTGTTTCAAAATTGGGAACTGCCACGGCCGGAGATGGTTGGAAAAAAAATCACCCAGCCTGAAGGCTTTTCCTGCACAAAGTGCAGAATGGCAGAGTCGCTGTGGTTAAAAAACTCCTCTGAGATCATCGAGTCCAGCCACCCCCAGCACTGCCAAGGCCACCACTGCCCCGTGTCCCCCAGTGCCACATGCACAGGGCTGTGAAACCCCTGCAGGGACAGGGACACCAGCGCTGCCCTGGGCAGCTGTGCCAGGGCTGGACAGCCCTTTCCTCCAACCTGAACCTTCCCTGAGGTTCCCTCTCTTCCTGTCCTGGGGTGGCTTGGGTGGGACGGGACCTTAAAGCCCATCCAGGGCCACCCCTGCCATGTCCAGGGACACCTCCCNCTCCTGGGGCTCCAGCCCCTTCCCAGCTCCCTCAGGAATTCCCCAGCCCCTTCCCAGGGCTCCTGGGTGTTTCCACCCTGGTAATCCAAAGCTTCAGTCACAGCTCGGGGTCTCTGAACAGTCAGCCCTTAATCCCTTGGGATTTCACCCACAAAAAAACCCAAAAAAAGCCTCAGTGAGGACCCTCAGCCACTTGGCACAGGCTGATGGCACCTGGGGGCTCTGCTGAGAGGTTTGGGCTGTGATGGGTTTGGGAGTGACAGAGCTCAAAGGAAAATGTCCAAACCCCCAATTTGATCCAGTCCAGCTCTTATTAGAAATGCAAGGAAAGTAACCAGGCATATGCAGGTAGCAGCAGGATGATTTATTTTATTACCCTTACAATTATTATTAGAGCTCAGGAGCTCCTGAGGCACAGCAGGATCATTGGAATGAAAACACGGAATCAAAGTGCAGAGAAGGAATGGAACAGAGGTGAGGTGTGAGGGAAAGGCTGTGATCCAGCACTCCCAGTGCTGGGGGAATGGGAGCCTGCCTCAGGAAAACCAAGGAGCAGCTGTTTGGAACGGAGGAGTTTAAAGCAGGCAGCACAGAAGAGTTCTGGATTTTGGAGGGAATGCCAAGACTGGGGGATCACAGGGAGGAGAGATCACCTTTGATCCCCCCTGGGGCTCTGCTGGAGATGGAGCCTGGATGGACAGAGCCAGCAGAGAGCCAGAGCTGCCCCTGCAGCCTCCCCCTGATCCAGGGGCTCCAGGGGGTCACGGGAGGGGGAGATGCCAGGGGCTCCTTGGTCAGGAGTGCTGAGAACACCTCCCTGCCTTACCCACACCCCCTGCACTCGGTGCTCTCCAGCCCCTGCTCGTCCCACACTCCCTGGTTTTCCATCTGGGATCCTCTCCCATCGAGTCCCCTGGAGGAGCAGCAGCTCAGCCCAGCTCTAAACTCATCAAACTCATTAAAAACTCATCAAGCTCATCAAACACATCCCTGTGGCCTGAGTAGATGCAGCCCAGGCAGGGGTGACACCCACACAAAGCAAAGGCCACCACGGGTCACCTCATCCAGCTTTTCACCCTTCCAGGGCCTCAGCAGGGCCCTGAGTGCTCAATCCAGGGATCAGGGAAGGAGAAGAGGTGGGAAACCAAAGGGCTGGGACATGGTTCCTGCAGCAGGAGCCTGGGGTGCTTCCAGGCCTGAGCCTGTAGAGCAAGGGACCAAAAAATGCCAGGAAAGGAAGGAGTGGCCAAGACCTCTGGCAGCCCAGGGGGAGGAAGGCCCAGTTTTCTCTTGGCTGGATCGCTGGCTGTGCCTTTAACTGGAGTTCATCCCGCAGATGACACAACCCCTGTCAGGGTGATGGGTGTCAGCACTAAAGGCTTTGCATTTTTAACCCAGGCTGGGCCAGGCAGCCCTCCTGCCTCGGCAGCTGCGTTTGGAGGGTTTGGAGGGCAGCTCAGCTTTGCCGTGTTTTGTTCATTCGTGCAGGATGTGCCCGGGGGCTGCGGCTCCACCACAGCCAGCAAAGCACCCAAGGCACCCGGGCCAAACCCTGCCCTGCCCAGCCCAGCCCAGCCCAGCCCAAAGCACTGCCCAGGCAGAGGGGAGGCCGTGCTGTGCCCGCCCTTCCTCAGCAGCTGATGAATAATTAAGGCAGCCAATTAACTCCACTTGACCCCGACAGTGAACAGCAGAGCCGAGGAAAGGCTGGGCTGGGCTGGGCTGGGCTGAGCTGAGCTGAGCTGGGCTGGGCTGNGCCACACTGTTGTTCCCCAGTTGTCCAGTAACTAAAGCTCTAAACATTGAAACTTGCTTTCAATTCTATTTCACCCATAGGTTTCATATTCTCAAACCCTAAGCAATCATATTTATAAGGCTTTCCTTTTTCATCTTCCCCAACAAGCCAATATGTCAAGCAGCAATCAATTTATTTTTTCAATATTTCAAGCAGTAAAGTGTGAGCAAAGCTGGGTGCAGTGGGGGTCTCCCCTCCAGCTGCACGCTGGCTAGAAATTTTTGCTGGTATTTACTGAGCATCTCCATAAGCATTCCTCAGCAGGTTTTTTTATGGTTTCCCCCTGGTTTCTATTTGTGAAGTTTGATTTCTATGCCCCATTGTGATCAGGTCCTATTGGTGACGTGGAATTTCTATACCCTGAAGTTGTAAATTAGTGATGGTGAGGTCCAGCTCCCTTTTTCAGGATTACAGCTCCCCTTTACAGGATTACATCAACAATGATGATGTCCAGGTCCCCTTTTCAGGATTATACATCAACAATGGTGAGGTCCAGCTCCCCTTTTCAGGATTACACATCAGTGATGGTGAGGTCCAGCTTCTCTTTTCAGGATCATCCACTTTTCCNAGTGAGGTCCAGCTCCCCCTCCCAGGATCATCCACTTTTCCTTCCCAGGATCATCAATTCTTAGCTTGGGATTATCAAGTCTTAGCTTCCTTCTTCTATTCAGGTGATTACAACTCCTTTTATATATTCTAAAGCTATAGTTTAAAACTTCTTGTTACGAAGTTACAGCTTAAAGCTGATAATAATTTTATTTAAGTTTGTTATCAGCTTAAAGCTGATAATAATTTTATTTTCAAAGCCAATAATAAGGTTTCCACGTTCTCCTATCCTACATGTTAAAGAAATCTCAAAACTTGTATTGTGAAAACTTTAAAGTTCACATTATTCACTTGCGAGCAAGCAAAATATTTATCTAAAGGCCTCTTCCCATGTTTTGGTGGTGGGGGGGGGTTGTTTGTTTATATTTGTTTATTACAGCAAATTTATTCATTTGTTCCACCAAAGGGTTGTGAAATGTGGGGTTGTGTTTCATGTCAGGTGGAACAAGGGGGCCTGTGTAGCTGTAATTGTGAAATGTGTGGAACGAGGCCATGAGACAGTTGTAAAAATGAGTTTTAATAAACAAACAAACAAACAAGCATGGAAAGAGACCTTTAAATAAGGCCCTTTTCAAGGCCTTTTTCTTTAATGGAAGAGAGTTGTTTTGGTTTTTTTCTCCTCTTGCAAACCAAAGCTGCTCCTGCTAAATGCTGTCCCTGCCTTTCTGGCTCTCCCACTCCTCTCTCCCATCCACTCCCCCATTCCCACCACCCTTCCTTCCCCTCCCTGCCGTGCCCAGGCCTTTCTCTCCTGCATCATTCATCCCAGCTCAGTGCTCCTCCCAGGGCAGCCTTCTGGGAGCTGCAGCTCTCCTCGAGTCCCTGCTCCCCTCCTGCCTTGCCCTGCTTTGCACTCACAGCTCTTCCCTGGAGCTTTCCTGGGAGGGCTGCAGAGCAGGAGGGGGGAGAGCAGCCTGCACACACCTTGCACCAAACCTTGGGAGGCTCCCCTGGCACTCTGATGTGCCCAGGGCCAGGCTGGGCTGGCAGCTGGAGGGGCCAGGGTGGCACCGTGGTGGCAGAACTGGAGGTGGAATTGTCCTGGAGCTGCCAGGGATGTCCCCTCCCCAGGCCTTGGGAATGCTCAGGGAGGCTGCTGGGGGGTGGCTTCCCAGCCTTGCTGGCCCTGCTCCCAGCAGCATCTCTGGGAAGATCTACAGACCCCATCCCTGCTCCTGCCAGCTGGAATTCCAAGCACCCAGAGGCCACTGAGGTGTCCCTGCAGCCACAGCAGTGTCCAGGAGTGAAAGGGACAATGTTCCCAGCCTGGATATTTCCATTGCATTTCTCTGTTGTTTGGTGGCTGCTCCTGGAAACATCCCAGGCCGGGCTGGGTGGGGCTCTGACCACCCTGGGAGGGTGGAGAGGGTCCCTGCCCATGGCAGGGGCTGGAGGAGATGAGCTTTGGGGTCCCTTCCAGCCCCAAATGCTCCGTGGCTGTCAGCAGTGCCAGCTCCACACACAGAGAACTCCCCCAGATCCCCAGAGTGCGTTCCTGGTGATCCAAATGACAGTCCTGGGGAGCTGAAAGACAAACACAAACAGCAGGAAAAGCCCAGGAAGGGCTTTCCAGCCCCTTGGTGGAGCCTCCCAGATTTCCAGCAGTGACAGAGGCCTGTCAATGTCCCAGCTCTGTTCCTGACCCTCTTGAAGAGGGAAAAGCTGCTGAGGCATTCCCACCTGCACCCGGGGCTGCCAGGAGAGCTCCAGCTGGGATTTGGGCTCTGGCTGGGAGGAGGAAGGAGGCAGAGCCATCCCCACCTCCTCCCATCAGGAGATGCTCCAGGAGTGACTCCCTGGAGTGTGGGACAGGCACACTGGGCCAGGAATGCACACGAGTCTCAGAGGCAGGACGTGGTGAATTATTGCTGAGGAGACAGAGCCACTTTGGGGCTGTTTGGGCCTGAACTGGGGGGATTCATCCCAGCAGCAGCTCCCCTGCTGCCTGGGAGCTCAGACAGCTTTATCCAAGCACCTCCCTAGCTCTCGGGAGAAGGGAGAAATAAAAAGAACTGGAACTGGAAACTGGAACTAGACCTGGAACTGGAACTGGATCTACTGGGACTGGAACTAGACCTGGAACTGGAACTAGACATGGAACTGGAACTAGACATGGAACTGGAACTAGATCTAGAACTAGAACTGGAACTAGACCTAGACATGGAACTGGAACTAGACCTGGAACTAGATCTAGAACTAGAACTGGAACTAGACCTGTACCTGGAACTAGATCTAGAACTAGAACTAGACCTGGAACTGGAACTAGAAACTGGAACTGGAAACTGGAATTAGAACTGGAACTAGAAAGTGGAACTGGAACTAGAAACTGGAACTGGAAACTGGAACTAGACATGGAACTGGAACTAGATCTAGAACTAGAACTAGACCTGGAACTAGATCTAGAACTAGAACTAGACCTGGAACTGGACCAGGCAGACCCAGCAGCCACACCGTTTCCCACCTCCCTTTGGTTGTGGGATGTTTGGCTGCCATCCCCCAGGGGCTGTGGGAGGGCTGGAACAGGGAAAGCCATCAGTGGGGTGGGATCTGGGCAGGGGCAGCTCCATCCAGACCACCCCTGGAGACCTCCTGGGAGTGGTGGAACTTCTCCAGGGTCGGTGCCTTGAGGGGCAGCTCAGCCATATCCAGGGCAAATCCCATTTGGGGTCAGGGGTGCCAGGGGCTCATCCCAGGCTGGGAATCCCACCCAGGGCTGGAATCCCGGGAGGAGGGGCCCCATCCAGCTGTGCCAAAGCACATCCCAGGAGAAAAGCAGCAGGGACCAGCCCTAAGGAGGGAGAGCAGGAGTGCTCCAAGGCTCTGCCTGAGGGCTGATCCCACCTGGAGCTCCTGGCCTGGAGGGCAGGGATCAGCCCCAATCCCTTACTCAGCGTTTACAAAGCCCCACTCACTTTGGAGGGGATTTGGAATTAAGCTCTTTAAGTAACAAAGCAAGAGCTCTCTTTTAAACCTCTGCTTAATCCCATAATCCTGAGGGAAGGCCTCTCCTGCCCCTGGGGAAAGGGGAGAGGGTGGGTTTTTGCTGAGGGAGACGTAAAGACTTCATCCCCACATAATTGGGTGATATTTGCTGATTAGACACTTGGGGAAAGCTGAATTTTGGATAACAACTTAAAGAACTTTAAGGAAAAAAAAAAAAAAAGCCAAATACCCCCCCAAACCACCCTAAAACCACAGGAAGAGCCAATGGGAGAGGGGGAAAGGGTCCTGTTCTGGTGGCCTTGAGGTGCAAAGAGCAGAGCAGGTTTGCCTTCGCTGCAGGAGGAGCTCAGGGATTCCTGTTTCCTGGGGAGCAAAACCCCCCAGTCCAGGCTGGCTGTGCTGGGCACCAGGAGCTGGGTATTTGGGACGGCCCAGGGCTGGGCTCAGGTCCTACACGGAGCAATCCCCAGATATTTTGGGGTGGAAGGTCTCTCTGGAGGCCCAGCCTCCTCGCTCATGGTCAGCAGTGGGGTCACAGCCACTCAGGGCAGAAAACCCTCCAGGGACGGAGGCAGCAGGGAGCCAGACCTTCCCCTGCACCCTCCCACCTGCCCAGGGAACGCTGCCGGGCTCTGGGATCTCCAGGAGAGGGAGGAACAGCCCGGGGAGCCTCCCTGACAGCGCCTTGAAGGCTTCAGATGGGAGATAAGAAACATCAAAACCTCACCTGTGTGATCAAGAGAGGAGTGAAGTCTGCAAACAGCCTAGAAAACCCCAAATTCTGTTGGTAAAAAAAAAATAACATCGAATCTCTGAACCGTGTGAACACTCCTTTCCTGCCTCACACTGATCTGGCCACCAATCTCTCTGCCTTTGTCCAGCAGTTAAAGTGATTAAAGCAGCACTGGAAGCCAAAGGAGGCAGCCAAGTGTGAGCTGGGCACCTGTCAGAGATGTGGAGCAGGCTCCTGCCAAGGTTCCTGCAGAGCTGCTCCTCCCTGGGATCTCAGCCTGCCAAGAGGAAAACGCTGCTGCTCTGGGAGCTGCTGGGGTCACTCAGAGACACCAGGGAGATGGAGATGGAGCCAGCTCTGCCTGCAGGAGCTCCTGGGGGGGCTGACGAGCACCTTGGGCCATCCCACACCTGGGGGAGCACCTGCAGGTGCTTCCTTTGCAGTGCCAGCTGCAGGATCAGCCCCAGAACCTCCTGAGCTGGGAGGACCCCCAGGCATCATTGATCCAGGCCCTGGCCCTGCACAGACACCCCAGCACCCCCACCCTGGGAGCTCCTGGAGCTGTGGCAGCCCCGGGGCTGGGACCATTCCCTGGGGAAGACAAGCCTGTCCAAAATCCCATCCCCCAACGCTGCCAGCAGCCCGTGCTGGTGGCTGAGCAGGGGAGAAGCAGCCCTTGGCTCACAGGCAGGAGTGGGGGTCAGCCAGAAAGAGAAAAGAGGAGTTAAGGTTTCACCTGCCCAGCCTGAGCCTGAGGAAAGAAGCAAATAAAACAAATATCCAAGTGAAACCTCCAGGCTCAAACAAATCCATCTGCACTGCCCTTTCAGCCACAGGGAGCTGTGATGGGCGTGTGTGAAGAGCTACCCCCAGTCTGGAGGGGCTGAGAGAGGATGGGAACCCCAAATCCCTGAAAGCCCCTGGGTGNACCCCCAGGCATCATTGATCCAGGCCCTGGCCCTGCACAGACACCCCAGCACCCCCACCCTGGGAGCTCCTGGAGCTGTGGCAGCCCCGGGGCTGGGACCATTCCCTGGGGAAGACAAGCCTGTCCAAAATCCTGGCAAAATCCTGCCAGCAGCCCGTGCTGGTGCCTGAGCAGGGGAGAAGCAGCCCTTGGCTCACAGGCAGGAGTGGGGGTCAGCCAGAAAGAGAAAAGAGGAGTTTTCACCTGCCCAGCCTGAGCCTGGGAAAGAAGCAAATAAAACAAATATCCAAGTGAAACCTCCAGGCTCAAACAAATCCATCTGCACTGCCCTTTCAGCCACAGGGAGCTGTGATGGGCGTGTGTGAAGAGCTACCCCCAGTCTGGAGGGGCTGAGAGAGGATGGGAACNTGCAGGTGCTTCCTTTGCAGTGCCAGCTGCAGGATCAGCCCCAGAACCTCCTGAGCTGGGAGGACCCCCAGGCATCATTGATCCAGGCCCTGGCCCTGCACAGACACCCCAGCACCCCCACCCTGGGAGCTCCTGGAGCTGTGGCAGCCCCGGGGCTGGGACCATTCCCTGGGGAAGACAAGCCTGTCCAAAATCCCATCCCCCAACGCTGCCAGCAGCCCGTGCTGGTGGCTGAGCAGGGGAGAAGCAGCCCTTGGCTCACAGGCAGGAGTGGGGGTCAGCCAGAAAGAGAAAAGAGGAGTTTTCACCTGCCCAGCCTGAGCCTGGGAAAGAAGCAAATAAAACAAATATCCAAGTGAAACCTCCAGGCTCAAACAAATCCATCTGCACTGCCCTTTCAGCCACAGGGAGCTGTGATGGGCGTGTGTGAAGAGCTACCCCCAGTCTGGAGGGGCTGAGAGAGGATGGGAACCCCAAATCCCTGAAAGCCCCTGGGTGTGCCCTGGAGGGGAAGGGGAGGGGGATCTGAAGCTGTTTGAGCCCGACCCCCCCGGCTGTCCCCTCCTGGCAGGAGCTGTGCAGAGCCACCAGGGCCCCCTGAGCCTCCTTTGCTCCAGGCTGAGCCCCTTCCCAGCTCCCTCAGCCCCTCCTGGGGCTCCAGCCCCTTCCCCAGCTCCCTCAGCCCCTCCTGGGGCTCCAGACCCTTCCCAGCTCCCTCAGCCCCTCCTGGGGCTCCAGCCCCTTCCCAGCTCCCTCAGCCCCTCCTGGGGCTCCAGCCCCTTCCCAGCTCCCTCAGCCCCTCCTGGGGCTCCAGCCCCTTCCCCAGCCCCGTTCCCTGCCCTGGACATCCCGGAGCTGAGGATCCCTGGATGCACGGAGAGCAAAGGCTGCACCAAACCCGTTTCACTGCAGAACTCGCCAGGCAGGTCCCGTGTCCATCGTTCTGCGGGTCCCACCTGGCAGAGGGGGGGTTCCGTGCCCCCTCCCGCAGCTCCAGCCTGGGCAGGAACCGGGGGGGCTCCGGAGGATTGGGCAGGGGGAAAGGCACCCGGGGCTGCCGGTTTAACAGCCGATTATCGCCGCCTTTGGTGCTCCCCCCGCTCCCCAAGCAAGGCGTGCTCAGCACCGAGATGATTTAACAGCTGAGCCCGGCCCGGCCCCTGGCAGGGAGAGGGATTGAGCAGCGCTGCATCTCCCAGATGGTGCCCCGGAGGTGGGGATTGTGTGGGATCAGCATCCCTAAAACTCCTGCTGATGGGAACAGCGGAGACAGGGAGGGGATGGGGGATTTCTCCCACCAGGATTTCACCACCTTTTTTACAAGTAATTGCTGCTTTCAGAGTTTTTTCAAGATTTTTTTTTTTTT
>VWYO01019042.1:8677-26920 GCA_013400275.1 Rhadina sibilatrix
AAAAAAAATAGTTTTTTTCTAATACTTAGTATATCTTGTCCATTGGAAGTGTTTTGGATTTTTTAAGGCAAATCAGTGTTAAAACACAGTAATAAGGTAACAATTTGCCTCTTGTCAACCACCATGTAAAGTAAACCTTTGTAAACCAGGGAAGAGAGGTTTTACACATCCTACTCAACCATTCTCTAACAATTTGATATGTACTGCAGTTATTTAACAAAACTTACATTTTCCTTCTTTATTCCTGCAGAGGACTTTGGTATCATCTGTACTTTCAATAATGTCAAGAGATTCCCCTGGTTTAATTTGTAAGTCTTTATATCCCCATCTTTTCTGAGACAACTCCCGGACTGTGGTTGTAGAGTAAAGAATTTTTATTTCACCATCAAACTGAAAAGGAGAAAAAAAAAAATCCCCAAACCGTGGTTAAAACCCATTAATGTTTTACATTAATATTCCCATTTATTACTAAATTTTTGGTAACTAACAAATGTTTGTACATGCTACAATATGTGTATGTGCCGATACTTGCCATTTGGACTTAGAGATACTCAGATCACTATTTTTACTTGTAGTAATATTTTACCTTTTAAAAGCAAGTTATGGGGAACAAATTAGAAGACACCATACAGATACTTTGTTTTTATATTTTATGTGAAAAAAACACTTTGAACAAAACTTACTTTGAACTTTTTTCTGAACTCTTTCTCTTCTTCTACCATCTTCTTGAGCAATTGTACATCTTTTTCATCTGACTTACGTTTTCCAAAGCTTCTTAATTTTGATGAGCTAAACCAAGAGGTTACAGATAAAACAAAATTAGCAACACATCAGAGCATGGCATGCTTTCTGATTAGCAACACAACAAAGCAATTAGCATGCTTCCTGATAATTTTGGTGAAAATGCATTTGCCTTCATGTGTTTTTATCACTTTTTTGTTGCTCTGAAAAACTAATATTGAGACTACAATACAGATTTGACTTCAAAAGAAATAAAAAAGTTGAGGCTGTCTTTCCTACTTCTCTCTAATACCTATCATATAAGTGAATATCAAAAATGAATTTTAAGTATCTATCTGCTAAGACACTTTAGAATCTCTCAGTAAGGAGAAGTTTTTGTGAAGACTGCATCTTTGAGCAATAAGCTGAACCACAGGTCACACTGTGGAGGCAGCTGGAACATCTTAGCCTTGTGTGTGCTAGTCCTGTGTGCCTGTAGACTTTGTTACACCAGGGAATCTCCATTACATGATCTATTTCAAGTTCTGTTGTTTTTTGCACATCCCTGATAGCACTGACTTTTGCCA
This sequence comes from Rhadina sibilatrix, assembly GCA_013400275.1. Classification (NCBI taxonomy): domain Eukaryota; kingdom Metazoa; phylum Chordata; class Aves; order Passeriformes; family Phylloscopidae; genus Rhadina; species Rhadina sibilatrix. The sequence goes on from VWYO01019042.1 coordinate 9,985, forward strand.
AAGAACATGAAAGAGTTTCATGCCCTAACTGCCTTTCTGATGACGCACGTGGGAATGTAAAGTCTAACTCTACTTTTTGGTCCCTGCTAATCTCAGCAGGATGACAGTTTCATTGATGATTAATGTATGTATGTATGTATGTATGTGACCTACTCTAGATTTAGCTTAGAAGGACCACATATTTTCCTTTGGATACACAGTCCAAAGAGATCTCTCTCTTTTCACATCTCCAGATTACATTATTGTAGTGCACTGTCACTCCACCTGAGTGGAGTAAGTGACAACAGGATGTGACATGTCACAGTCTTCTTCACAGATGCAACTGTGCCCATAACACTGTGCTCCAGAGACGACCATAATTTTCTGGTTGAGGAAGTTTTTCAAGCTGAACTTAGACCTCCAAATATGTTTCATACTTTAAACACAGGCACAGCCTCCTTTTCTCTTAAAATATTGCAGCAGCTGAGATAAAGTATGTAATAGTCCACAGATTTTGATAGAAAAAGAACTACAATCTATAATTAAGTTCCCTAAGACCATGCATCATTTTCTACCTCTTTTCCATCAGGGACTGAATGTGTTGGTGTGCAAAACATGCTTACTTATTCTGCAGCCTAATTAATATTTCAATCTATAGTGGAGGAAAGAGCATTTAACTGCCATTATCAACAATAGGTTTATGAGAACTACAAAACCTGACAACACCAAATAAAGCAGATATTAGTGGCAATCTGCCTCTAGTATACACTTTAAAAATGTCTCTCAGTGTATTAGAGTTCTAATCAGGGAAGTAATATTTTCACTTGCCTGGGTTCAGATGGTGGAGCAGAAAAGTCTGAAGAATCTACGTCATCATAAACATCATCTCCATAATCTGAAACAATAGTGTTCAAAAGAATGAAACATTATTTTGTGAAAATTGAGAAGTGAACACATTGTATGACAATGTATGGTATTTTAGCTAAATTGATTCATGATTAATCATTAATCATTATTTAATTATTATTTATTTATTATTTATTAAATATAATTAGTAATTAATTAATTTAATTGAATTATACCAAGTACTGTAGCCATTTACTGTCTATGGTAACTCTGGGTTCTGTTTTGCACCACCTGTGCAACACCACCCAACCTTTTCAGATTGAGATTCTTTATTAATAATAACAGATATTCACTGAAATTCTAATCTTCTGAAGCTGAAGCAAGTTTTAGCACATGAGATAGCCTTTAATTTTCATTTTAATTAATCAAATTTCTATTTTATTGCAGTGAAGTACATTTATTGAGTTTGATTTTAATGCACATTTAATAACTTCTATAGCATCCTTCTAAATGCAACATTGCTTAGAAGAGGATATGAATCATGGGTATGCTAGTTTTTAGACCAAAGCAATGCCTAAGCAGTGAAGAGAATTCTTAGCCCAAAAAAACTTTTTCAGTCATGTTCAACATATTTGTAGAGGGGAAGCAATTGTTCTGACTCATCAAACCAATGGCTAGAAAAGTCAGCAGTCAGCGGGATATAGAAGGTTTAAAACTTAGTTCTAAACTCAGAACTCAAAGCTTAGAACCCAGTCGAATTGGGTTCTTAATTCTAAGAACTGGCTTTTTATTCTACAACTGAGCTGATGCTTGTACGTTCTTTTACAGAGACACTGCAAGTGATAAAAATAGAAAAAATAATTTCTCTCTACTTTTGAGGTCTTTCACTGAGTGCTTCTTTCCAGGTGTATCTATTCATATTCATGCCAAATGAAATGGAGTAGTGTCAATCTCATGTGGAAAAATCACATTAAATACATTAAATTGTTTACCAGGGAGCTTGCAATGTATATGTATCTCCTTGTCTGCAGCTGGATCAGTTGAAATTTGTTTACTGGAACTGGGTAAGCAATAGGAAGTCCTGTTTCCTTCCTTGGATGTATTTTTGCTACTAGCACAATACAGAGCAATGTATACAGAAAAAGAATCAGGAATCAATATGGAGACTAAAAAAATAGGCTATTAATTACCTTTTCCAGACCGCTTTGCTGAAGAAGACATTCTGGAGGAAAAAAAAAAAAAAAAGAGATCATTAAGTATTTATATCACATGAATAGCCTTTTTGGTAACCTAAATAATTTAAAAACCTTGCAACACAAGGGCTCCAAATAATCTCCAGACATTTTGAAGTGCCACTGACACCAGCAATACTTAGGGACTAAATATGTTTTTATCACTGAATTAAATTAAACTGGTTAAGAACCATTTTGACTGAAGAATGGTGTCAAGCCACCTGCTGACTTATTCTCTAGGTAAGACAGATAGAAGACAATCTTCGCATTTTTCTATTTGGCATATTATTCCTAAAATTTTGATTAACGGGTCTAGATTTACCAGTTTATCTCAGCTACATAGTACTGGAGAGAAAAGTAAATTTTAACTGAGTATGCAGCAAATTTACATGACCAGTGGCACAAAGATGATAGATTATTCTGGTGCTTTTCACCAAAAAAAGAATTCAGCATATTTTGATTATCAGACTTTTGCAACAAATACAGCTTGTTAAGAGAATAATTATGCAGGTGAAAAGAAAGCTCAGTGTTTTTGCAGAAAAGTATCATCCTGAGCTGCAATTTGATGCATGATTCATTAGCTGCTGTGAGGACATGTTAGTAGCATGTGATAAATGCTTTATTAGAATTAGTTAATGTGCACTTTGATTTCCTGGCAGATTCTTACAATAACTTTTCATTTTCTTCTGCCTCATTGACTTTGGCTGTTTTTTCTCGTACACTTTTCTTTTTGTCATCTTTGACCTTTAGCCTCTTCAAGATTCCCCAGGGCCAGATACCATTCTTATCTTCATCCTGCGATACAGACCTTTGGAGTATGCATGTGATTATCACAGTGTAAAATGTAATGTTCTTCTTAAAAGGCCCAGTTAAGTTCTCCATTGATGCACATAATTATCATTAATTCCTGAAGTGAAGTTGCTTACCCAAATGCTAACATGCTAAACCAGAAATATGTATGTTAGGCCACTTGTAGCTACCAAGATGTATTTGTAATATAGATATTAATCTAGTGGCTTACTGTTTTCATGTTGATACTCAGCAACCAAGCATTTTAGTTTGTTATTTTCATTTCAGACTTATTCTGTCTAGTTGGAGACTGGGAGATGTTCATGATTGCAAACTGCTTTTGCTGACATATCAAAATTACAGAACAAAATTTCTTCAAAAGATTGAAGAACCCTTTTATCGAGCTTCACATATCCATTTTGATGTATACCCACTTGTTGATCATCCCAATACCTGCTAATTGTTATGCTTGATTCAAAACAACTAAAAAGTGAAAACATTCTGTCAAAGAAGTAAATTATTTCAAATCTATAATATACATACCTAGCTGTATCATCATCAATTGCATCATAAATGTCTTGATCAGAAGGAGAAAGCAGGACCATGTCTTTAAAAGATCAAACAGTGAATTAATGCAATTATATTTCATGCTGCTTACTAAGGTATTCATTATAGGCTTTTTTACTGTATCAGATGTGTGTGCAGTTTATGCAATATCCTTGCAAAATTCTTTCTGTAAACCAGCCCAGACCCTTTATTAAAACAGAAATTTAGATTTATCACAGTTTAGAATGCCATCCACAGCATTTAAATATGGCACTGCCAATCACAAGAGCATGGATACTGAAAACAAATGCTTCTACACTGTAGTCAGTTGAATTCTAAATAGCTAAATTTTGCCCCAGACCTTATGATGAGTTTTAAGTTTTCATATGTGACTCAGGTGATGACTGAACATGTCGGACTAACACTCTAACCATCACAAGGTGATATCTTGTTTTCATCCAAAGAAATCAGATTCAAGAGCAATGTAAACCCCCCATTTTGGTCTCAGTTTTGACCTTTGTGCCCCACCTCCTTTAGTGTAAGGTTAGCTTGGTTTGCATGTCCAGTTCTAAGCACTGGTCAGAGTAGGTACTGAAATTTGTACTCAGCTGGCAGAAGCTCCATTCAGTACTGCCAAGGAATGCTTCTGCCATGACCAGTATCTAAACTTGAAGCTAGGAAGATGAGCTGTGCCCTTGGGATTAACAGAGAATGCTACATAAATATATATGCTAACAAAGGGGAAACTGGGTTTGGGTGTGTGAGCTTGACAGCATGAAGCTGCTGCAGTTGGACCTCCAGTGTGCTGCTATAACTGAAGTTCCCCTTAATGATGTCAGCAAAATGAAGCTTTAACTGATAGTAGTGATTGGCTATTTCAGAACTGGATTTCTCCCATACGCAACCTCTTGTTCATGTTGATATTTTTTCCAGTTACATCTGTGCTGTTTTGTAGAATGATTTGCCTTCACACACAAGTAAAAAGTTAATGTTTGGTCATTTGGCATGCTGGTGATTCACATTATCTGAACACAAAGGTTCGGTCTCACTCAAGTTCCCATAGGTGATGGGCAAGTTAAGTTGGCCACTACCCTTCCTTGTTTGTTGCCTGTTAGCTAACATTTAACTTGCTTATGGATTGCTGCATTATGTGGAAGCTGAAGAAGTCAGAATGTGCAGTTAAGAAGTACAAAGAAACAGCTCCCCCCTAAACATATAAATAGAACTTACTTCCACCTTCACCTTGGTCACCACTTTGACTGGAAAAGCAAACAAAAGACATTTTAGAGAAAAGCAGTCATCCATCAAAAAAAGAAAACACCATGGTCACCCATCACTTCTGCAATTATTAATTCTAAACATTTTGGCCTTGACAAAAATATTTAGAATGTATTTTATATTCCTGTTGATATCTTTAAATTAAAGTATGAAATATGCCTTTGGATCATAGGATAATTTGTGTTGGAGGGGATCTCAGGAGATCATGTAGTCAGACTTGACAGGAATAAAAATATAATCTGACTGAATACTGGACAGTAGACCCAGACCCTTTAGATTCATTTCTTATGAGGTGATCTTCTTGAAATGAAATGGTAAACAAGTTAATTTATTGCTCAACTAGCTTTCAGTGGGTGTAAGTGTATGTTTCTAATCATATGGGAGGATTCTGTATTAGCCCAATGGCCTAACAGTAGTTGAAAAAAACCCTGAGAGGTTCATAGTAGATGAAATTATTTCCAGATCAAAGCATTGGCTAAAATTATACATCAAAACAAGATATTTGTTAAACTCTTGTGCCAAGAAGTACTGAAATACAACAGCCCTAGTCATTTATTAATTTTGGAATATTAGCAATACTACTGATAATGAGATAATACTATTTGGTCAAGAGCTTTTTTTTTTTTTTTGGAATGGCATTCTTACAGTGGTTTCAAACCATGTTGATATATGTCAGACCTTTCAACAATTCATGCTCATGAACTGAACAGAGTGCTATTAATCACTAGAGAAGATAAAAAAGTTGAAATACAGCTTAAGGGATCTAATGAATTTGGGCCATCCTTTGAAGTTCCTTAGAATACACTGTTATTTAAGTATGTAACAGTGTAAGTGTGATTGGTTACTTTTGAATTCAATACATTTTCTAAATTCTTTGCATTGAGGTGACTGATTGCTTGACCTACTAAAAAGGATTGGTCAAAGATACCTCTGCAATGAAGTAACTAATACTGAGATTACCTGAAACCTAGAACAACTAACATGACTTTCATGGCTGAGTCACAATGGTATGAGACCAATGTACAGAGAGGAAAACTGATACTGAGCAACCTGGAAAAATATCAAACACAAAACTATATTGGTTGCATGAAAAACGCCAGCCTGAAGGCAGACTTTTCCACATGCTGCTGCTGGAGCTTATGGGGATGTTCTAGCAGCCAGCCAGCTGCAGTTCATTTATTCCAGTCCTTTTATTCCAGGCAGGCATCTAAGCTAAGGAGCCTCACAGGAAGCAGTAAAAGCAGGTGTAACGGCTGACTTCTTCAAGATGGTTTTCCCACATATTGGAATCCTTTACACCCATATGCAGATCCCCTATCTGAATCCCAAGCTCTGTTTCTGTACATCAGGACATTTAATTGAGAATGATTTGCTGAATCACATGTCAGACGCAAACTTTCCTGTGGGGTCTGGTAACGTAAATACCACTGTCATGCTAGGTTATGTGATAGCCTTGCCTCTTGTGACACGACTACTAGGGTATTTCCCTGCCAGCAAGTCTCATCTGCTGCTGGATATGTCACTTCTCTGGCTGCTGATCTATTTGATGTGAAAAAAACACATTGAAATAGAGAATCTGCAATGTAGCTCTGCACTTCAAATGCATGGAGACTGTGCCATAGAGGAGAAGCTTCTGATGAAGTTGAAAAAGTATAGCTCATACCCATCTTAGAGAATTTGAGAGGCCTTGTATTCAGGGTTAAATTCATAAGCCATACTCTTTTCTGAAGGGTTAACCTACATATAATTACAGAAGTCTTTTCTTGTTGAAACAGAAGAGGCAGTAAGACATAAAGACTCATGCTAAGGCTCATGAAAGCAATGAGGATGATCAGGAGTTCCCTGGTGCAGTGAGTGTTCCCATTGCTTTTAGAATCTTTTATTCTTGGATCTTAGAAAAGGAAGCATGTGACTCCAAAAGAGAGAGTAAGTGAAGGGAGAGAGGGAAGAGAATTGGACTTCCTGCAGATGATTTGTAATCTTGTATGGCTTGCACTTTTTCTCCATTGGATTTCAATGAAGTAGGTCCTCTTCCAATAGTATGGATTTGTCCTAAATATGAGTGCTTAGAGATGCTGGATTTCAGAATTCATTTAAACTCCTCTGACCACTTCAGTCTGAATAGCTACCTATAATAGTTACACATTTCTTATATAAAGTTTTGTGATGAGAGTTGGTTTTGTTGTAAAACATCCCCTGTCTAGGCTGACCCAGGTGAATCACTTGTTTCTTTTCATGCATTCCTTATACATACCTGCTAATAGTATCCTGCTCCCCAACATCATCATATGTTTCTTGGTCACTCTCTGCATGTTTCTGCACAGCAGCTCTGGTAGATGATTTTTGCTTTCTTTTTAAAGAATCATAATCAATTTCCACCATCGTTGTTTTAATGTATCCATCTAAAGAAAGGAAACTACACAGTTTAAGGGTCATGATAAAGGGATGATTTTAACAAGAGGTTCAGAACGGTGACTGAATTGTTTTGTATGATTTTTGAAAACTTTCAAAGAAATGTCTCATACCAAGCAGCCTCATCTATCAACACAAATACAAATATCAGATCTATCTCAGATCCCCCTGTTAAGCCCTCCTCAGCAGAAGTTAAGTTCACCTTTACTTACTTCTCAGCTACAGCAGAAGAATTTTCTGTGAAGCAATCATGGAGCAGACTCCTCTTCTCAGCTGGCTTTGGGACCACTTTTGGCAGCATATCTACCCCCGCCTCCTCTCTATCACAGAAAGTTGGTGTATAAAGAGGTAACCTGGGCTGAAAGGCTCAGCAAGGGGGCATCTCTGGCACCAAAAGGGCTCAAGCATCAGTTAAGAATCTTAGTCTAGAAGAATCTTAGTCTAAGAATCTAACATCTTAGTCTGGAGAGCTGATGTGGGAAGAGATAAAAACATTATTCTTGACTAAGAGAGCCTGTTTTACAAATTATAAAAGACACACAAGTTATCACAGAGGCAGAAACCTTCTACACACACACACCCTGAAAGTATGGGAGACTTCTCCCCAGAGTCTGGATGCAGGTTCTGTGGTTACTTCCCTCAGGACTGAGGGGAAAGGATTTCAAGGTGTGCCCCACCAACAATTAGATGGTAAGATATATTGAATCCTAAATTATATTATTTCTTCATACTGTAACATTAACAGGTGTCTTTAACCTTGCACTGTATTTACCTATTTATCTGTAGTTGTCTTTTTTTGTCCTTATTCCTGTGTAGTATTAGTTTAAGTCTTACGTGTGTTAGTCTTGTCTGTTGAATAAATAATTCATTCTATAATAGACCGAATCAGCCATTATTAAAGAACTTGCAAACAAAGAGTGGGTATTGGGGTGCTGATACCGCAATAAAGTTACTGCCTGCTGCCAGAGGCCTGGCCAAAAGGCAAGGACTTGTCTAAACCCTCACATCCGTTCATAACAGTGCTGCATGCTTGTGGCACATTTTAGGGCAGTCCATAACATAAAGTTCCTGACAGGTCATTAGAAGGATCATGTGAATTGATTTTTCTTCAGATTGGCAGACACACTGTAGCTGCATTGACCAGAGCAATTGACCTGAGATGAAGAACTCCGTCTTCCTGACGATAATTTTAGACAGGTATACTGCCTGTACAGAAGAGTGCACAAACAGATTTCTCCAAGGTGAAAAATGCTCATGCATTTCTTTGAAAATAGAAAATTTACCACTCTCCTTCTGAGTGAATGCAATTTTTAGTGTGTTTCCTCACAAATATAAGACGTTGATCTTTCCTCTCACTTAAATGATAAGAACTGAATTTCCTCTTTTGTTTGGTCTTCTTCACAGACCTGACCTGTGAACATGGAAGGCTGAAGCATTGGTGTAACAAAATAGTCTGTATTATTGAAACATTTCAATGAGAAGCCTTGTACAGCTTCAAGTTTTGCTGACACAAGAATTAATTCATGACAAGTAAATTAATTAATGGACTGCACATGCACTAGAAAATACCCCTCTCCTAAGCCCTCACCAAGGCTTGGTTTTCTGTGTACAAAATGATCCATGTGTATTAACCAACTTATTTTCACAACTTCAAGGTATCATGGAAAAGCTGTTACTGGAACTTGCCTCTTGAGATCATCTTGGCCAATCCCTCTAAACAAAGCTAATGATCCTCCATTAGAGCAAGTTGGCCAGGACTGTGTCCTGTCAGGTTTTGAAGATCTCCACAGATGAAGACTCTGCCACGTCTTTGAGCAACCTTTTCCCTTGCTGGGTCTCCCTCCCAGTAAAAAACCATGTTTTCTGCTGTTCAAATAGAATATGTTTCAGTATGTGCCTATTGCCTCTTGCACTGTCACTAGGTAGCTGGAAAGAGCCTTGGTCCATTTTCTTAACATCCTCCCAACAAGCATTTACGAACAATTATAAGATACCCCTTAGTTTTCCTTTCAGCAAGCTGAACAGTCCCAGCTCTCTCAGACTCTCTTGGTAGGAGACACACTAGTTCCTTACTATCTGCATATATCTATCATTACAAACTGCACAGCTGGTATTTTGATTGATTTTATGGATCAACTTTTTATAATCTAGGAGCCAGATCATCAACCGCTTTATAGTCAAGGATCCACTGATGCTATTTATACAATAGGAGAAATATTTTGGATTTCAGAGAAAATAAAATCTAGAAGTCAGTGAGGAAATTTCCATAGGAATAGGAACAAGAAAAACACTTAAGACAAGTCCTTATATTCTCTAATTCTGTTTTAAGAACACCCACATTATGTTTAATACAAATACATGAAAAAATGTGATACCTAAGCTGAGTTCTGATGCTATTTGAAGGCTGCTGACAGGGAATTAACCCACAGTAGGTCAGTGAAGGTCCCAGCGTACTGTGCCTAACTTATTTCAGTACCTATGGATGTTACATTATGTTGTGCAATAACTCCCTGCTACGAACCATGCCTCATATGCCAGCAGAGGACAGAAGGGTGAGCTCGGGTAATTTAATTTGGTGGCCAGTGACTCAGCCATGGTAGGGCCAGTCCTTGGTGTAATGCTCACGTTTGCTGTCATGCAGAGAAAATATTCATGAACACAGTGAAGGAACAGAACTCACAGCATCCATTTATCCTGCCCAGCCACTTTCCTTCTGGGTTGTCTGTGAGGCGAATGATTTCAATCTTATCCCCCTGTTTGACGCTCAGTTCACCCTTCCGTCCCTTGTGGTCAACACAAGCTCGTGCCTGGTGAAGGACTTCGATGGGTCCTGTTAACTGAAGGAGAAACAGAAGATATCATAGACGTGGGAAAATGGAGTTCTTTCCCAGACGTTTAGGAAAAAAAAAGTAAAAATAATGATAATAATGGTTATTTGTTTCATTGACATTTAAAATAGTGTCAGCAATTAAACAGAAAGGCTTCCTCCTGGCCCAATTATACAGTTTAAATTAAAAATCAGAGATAAAAAGAGAGGGGAATGGCATGGCAATAGAGCAAGTGAAGAACTGATTGGCAAAAGCACAGAAATACTAAGATTAAAATCAACAAACTAGTCTATGACACCTTCTAGGAGTTCACCGAACAGATGTATTTCATTCCAATGGGTGTCTCCATTTATTTCCAGCAGAACTACTCATAGAATCATAGCATCTTTTAAGTTGGAAAAGACCTCTAAGCCACTGAGCTCTACCATCAACCTAACACTGCCAAGTTCAACTAAACCACGTCCCTAAGCACCACATCTACATGTTTTAAATAACTTCACAGATAGTGATTCTACCAATTCACTGGACATCTCTTCCAATCCTTTACAACCCTTTCCATGAAGAATTTTTTCCTAATATCCAAACTAAACATGTCCTGCAACAACTTGAGGCCATTTCCTCTTTTTCTATCCCTTTTTACTTGAGAGAAGAGACTGATGCCCACCTAGTTACAACTCCCTGTCAGGCAGTGTGATAAAGTCTCTCTTGAACCACCTTTTTCTCCAGACTAAGCACCCCCAGCTCCCTCAGCTGCTCCTCACAAGATATGTGCTTCAGACCCTTCCCAAGCTCTGTTGCCCATCTCTGGATTTGCTCCAGCCCCTCAGTGTCTTTCTTGGAGTGAGGGGTCCAAAACTGGACATGGGATTCAAGGTGTGGCCTCAGCAGTGCCAAGTACAGGGGGGCAATCAGACAATTCCTGATCCTGTGGGCTACACGATTCCTGACACAAGTCATATGAGTAAATATTCATTAACATTAATGTTAACGAGTATGCCACATAATGCTTTGTGTTTACAGTTTTACTCTACAAATAATCCCTCAAGAGATGATCACAGTGTTTACTGATGTTCAGGTTCACTTTGTGAGGTCTTTACATTATGTTATGAAGAAGCAATTTTGGAATTTAGTATTTGTGACTTTAAGATACGTATTTTAGAGACATATTACTCTTGCCAATTACAGACTAAATCAGGAATATCTATGCTATATAAGTGGCCAATAAATGGGAAAGAGAATGTGCCCTAAAATATATTTAGGAATAATAAAATGCCTTATTGACTGCAGGAGCACAGTCTATAAGCTAAAAGCTTTCTATGCACTAATGCCTACACTTCTTGGGAGTAGTCTAAAAAAACAGACTTGGTCCCTAATGAACATCAGCTAACTCAGTATTATTAATTATGTGTACCTTTAATATGAAGCACACTATATGTGCTTCTTAACCCATGTCAGGCTCTCCACAGCATACCAAGGCCATGATGTGAATCACTATGGCTCTATGTGTATAAAGCATAATAGGAAGAAAAACAAAGCTGCCCACTGTGTACAGTGACACTGAAAGTAGCAGAATGAAGAATTGTGAATGGGCATTAGTTAAGAAAAACTGACTGGCAGAGTGTGAGAGCACGCTGACCACCAGCTATGCAAAAACTATTTAAAACAGAAAGAACTGTGTCAACATTTAGCCCCAGAGAATGACTGTAGCTCTCCTACACAAGTCTTATTCTCCTTCTCCTCATTTAGGCTGGAATTTACTATAAGTTCCTTTCTACCAAGTTCAACTAAACCACATCCTTAAGCACCACATCTACATGTTTTGCAACAAGGGAAATGTGTTGCAATACAATTTTGAAATTTTTAAAGGGTTAAATACTTTTGTATCTGACTACAGTGAAGCAAGTAACACTAGGTGTATGGGATTAAATTCCCTCTTTCATTAAGGACTTTTGATGCTATTATAGTGAAATAAATTATTAGAAACAGAAAAGTGGAAACAGATTATTTTACGGCTTTCTTACACAGAAAAAAGACGTGAAAGTAATTTAATGAAAACTGTGTAAGCACACAGTCTTTGGCATCCATGAGTGCAGAGCTTGCATTCAAACATATGCCAAATAAAAGAAGGTAGCTTAAACCCTTATTCAGAATTTATGCAGGTGTTTGAACTACCTACCATAACAAATAGTTTCTTAGCCAGGTGAAAAGTGTATTTTGAACTTGACAATACTAAATAATACTTCTTCCATACCTTTGTTCACATTACCAAGTAAAAAGCTTACTTTGAACTTTTTCCTCAGTTCAAGCTCTTTCTTTTCTTTTTCTTTTTGTTCTTTCTTCTCTTGGTCTATTTTTCTCTTATCTTCTTTGTCCTGCTTCTTCTCTTTTCCCCTTGGTGATCTGAAAGTACATTGCCAGGACAGAATGTGTGAAACAAATCTTCCTTAGAGTTACCTTAATCAAGGCTGATAAAAAACTGCAAGTGATGAAAAAAGACTTCCTCCAAGTGAAATCAAAGCTGCATATTCTAAATCGTAACACAACTGCAACAGATAGAGTAAGCAGCCCTTTATTACACATGTAAGTTAAAATGTCTGTCCTCATGAGGACAATACACCAGAAAAGGTTATCCAACTCCACGTGTGTGTGTCCAAATGTCTCTGAGCTAATTTTGTTGAGTATGCTTGTGAACTGGTGGCAGTCTAGGTGTTGTACTTGATGCAGCTATTAAATATTTACCCAGGTGTTTTAGGATGGTTGATGCAGGCTGACCTGAAGCCTCAACTGCCACTGGACTGTGTTTTTAAACCTGATTGCAACCTATTCCAGCAATCTACACAAATGAGTCAGTCTTCTGCACTCACTTCTTCACACCAGGGTATACTGCCTGCTGTGCCTTGTGTACTGGAAGGTACTGGGGTCTGGGAACTTGGGATGGAATTAGGACTACATCTCCAGCTCTGCCATTTGGCTGGAAGACTTATGTTTTAGAAACCCTATGGAACAGATTGAGTGAGACTCCCTTCTTTTTTGTTTAATACCTTTGGTAAACTCATAGGCTCAATTTGCTAAAAAAAATGATACCTTGAGGCTGAGCTTATTTTTCCTCCTAGGCTGTAACTCCAACCAGTGGTTCAGACATACTCCTTAGATCTGAAATCAGAGTTCTGTTACCTTGATCAAAACTACATTATTTAATTGCAGGAGTTTTGCCATGCCAGGGCATGGCAGTTCTAACTGGGAAAGAACTTGTGAACAGCCAGACTTTCTCCAGGTGAAATAAATGAAAATAGCAATCCCTGGCAGGGACTGCAATGGAATGACAGTTTTGTGCCAGATTAAATACACCTATTAGAAAAGATAGTAATAAGGATACAATAGGTTATAGAGTTTAGAATTACTACCTGATATCATTAATGTCTTCATACATCTCTTCATCACTTTCTTGGCCCTATAAAAAATAATTCATTTTCAGTGGTCTAAGTACAATTGGAAAGACATGAAGAAACTTGGTCTGCTATATAAACTTCATACAAACTTTATAAAAAACATTTATAGCAAATGTTTTAAAATGCAAATACCTTTATTCTTCCCAAGACAACTTATTCCATTATTCAAATGCCCTATTCTTTTATTTCTAATTTTTTTTTTACAATATCACACCTATAAAGCCTTGGATTGTTAGAATCACATGAACACATTGCTTAATCCAAAGAGGATGTTTTAATTGCAAAATGTGTCCTGTAAAGTCTTTCTTATTGCTGATGATTGCACTGCCATGATGAAAGTGTCAGGGTTAGCCCTATTTAAACTAGAATGCTAAGGATCTAAATGGGACTCAGATTAGAGTCCAAGAGATTGTCTTAGTCCTTATACAGCCAGGTGCTTAAACACACTGATAAAAATCTGTGATTAACTAAACTATTAACTGAAATATTCTATTACTAGAATGGAACAGGAGCATTATTTCTATTATTTCTGGAAAATTCCAGTGAAATGAAATGTCAGTGGTAATAAATTGAAGTCATAGTTTTGAGTTTTCTTTTTTTAATCAATTTTTTGGTGTCTAGCCAGCTTTGATAATTTGTTCCAGTTTACTCAGCTTCCCTGATTTTATTTCTATCCTTTACAACAACTAATTGTTTCTACAACTTACTGTGAATACACTGTAAGTATTAAAATTAAGAATGCAATGGATTAAATCTGCAAGTAATTATCTAATGTGTTGACGAAGTTTTATTAAATTTGTAAGTTTTTTTGCTAAAAAAGGATAGATTTATGTTGGCAGATAGTACTTACCATCTGTGTATTTCCATGACCTACAGGAACAAAAACAAACAAACAAACAAACAAAAAACCAGGATATTTATTTTTTTCTTGTACAGAAATGACAATTCATTCTAGCATTAGCTATTTAAAACTGCCTATAACATCAGTGATGTTAACTAGAAATATATGCAGGTTCCTGTTTTTTTTATGAAGGGATGAATGCAAAATTCAGTTTTTCTAGGTTGCTTTTGTAGAATACTGCAAATTAAAAATATCTACAAATGGCATATTTCACTATGTATTTTTAAAGTGGAAAAATGGTTTTTAAAAAAAAATTAATGACACTGGTGAATTTACCTATGCTATTTGTTTACAAAATCAGTATTTATATGAAAAAATAATTGTCAAAAAGCTAATAAATCCAAACAGATATCAAAGAACTTGCTTGCATCAACCCAACAGCTGACTAAGTAGGCCTAAAGCTCTTTTCCTAATCCAGCCTCTGCCCTGGGCAGCAGGAGAAGATAGTCTGTGAATCTCCTGCCTCCTCCTTACTCTGCAGGCAGATAAGTAAGAAAAGCTCTGTTTCAGCTGCACAGCCTGCAGTGCTGTGAGTCGTGGATGGCTAGCACACTAAATGATGCACAGTGTGCCTGGCACAGACCAAGTACCACCAAGGAGCGATCAGAAGGCAGATTGAAATTCTTTGTGCCACAATCTGCTTCTCTGCTGTTCCTGGTACAGCTCACTGCCTCTCACTGCTTCAGAGCACAAAGCAACAGTAAATGCTCAGTCAACCAATCTTTTTTTTTTTTTTTNCAACCAATTTTTTTTTTTTTTTTTTTTTTTTTTAATCAAGTATAGAACAGTGTCTCCTTCACCATACCAGACAATCTCAACTCAGAAAGAGCAATAGTCATTTTGGTTCACGTTTGAAAAATCTAGTGATTTAAAGTCACCTCATATTTCTAACCAAACAAAAACAAAAAAAAAAAAAAAAGAAAAAAAGGAGAAAAAAGAAACAAAAAAAACCAACAGGGCAGGGAGGGGGAAAATAAATTTAAAGCCATTTCTGAGAGTCCATCACATTAACCACAGAAGGGTAGATCTGTTAGTGTTATGAGACAACCATCTTCACCCATAAAGCTGCAGAACCAGTATAATTAGTTACACAAATCACTCTTGAATACAATAAACCTTTTTTATCTTATAAATACAATATGCTTACAGCTTCTCACAGTAGCCATTAATTAAAATGTATAAAATGTATGCATCTTACCCTCTGAAACAAATTCAACGTCATCATAATTTTCTTCATTGTCTAGGTTTCTGCAAGTTTGAAAAGGTAGACATGTGAAACCTATGAAGGTGGTTTTATGATTCACCATTTTTCTGACGCTTTTATAATCTATTTTATAGAAAGGCTGAACAGTCTATTGAGCCCTATGTCTGACTTAAGTACACATAAAATTTTCTAAATTGTTCTCCCTGACTGGGACTCAGTGTTTCAGGTGGAGCCACCTGGATCCTGAGTAAAAAACATCCAAGTGAGCCAAAGGCACTCAGATACCATGAAGATGCGCATGGAATGAAAAATATCATAGGCAGATGGGCTGACTGAATGGAAAGAATCTCCTGGGCTTTTTAACCATTTTTGCAGGTGTAGGCCTCTTACACAGTGCAAAAATAAAATGTCAGACTTTTACTCAATGCTAAATATAGCTCTGAGGCTTTGACTTGTTGGGCTCAAAATCTAAACAAGGGATAAGAGAAACAATGGTGTAAAGGTTAGGCAGGATAAAATGTTACCAGTGCTCTTAGAATTAAAATGTGGTCCAAATGAAAGGAACAAGAAATTGAATTGAGAATATAACTAGTAATATCAGGGACTTTTGATTTTATAAGGCCTTGTAACAGCAGAAGGAAAATAGGGCTGATAGCCATCATCAAAGAACTGTAATCAGAAAAGGACATGAAAGCAGAATGGGATGTTCTATAACTGGCTTGATGGGGAAGAATGGAGACAGGTGAAAGCAAAGGTGTCAGCATCCAGGCACAAATTTTCAGCAGAGGGGAGACTTTCCAGGACACACAGGAGTAGGAGAGCAGACAGAGCATCTGGAGGTACATTTCACAGATGTCTGATGTCAACCTTGGCTCTCATGCCTTGGTAAAGGGGAGGATACCCAGCATGGCTGCTGCAGCTCCTGTGGCTGTGAGGCAGGACTGATGCTGTCACACAGTGCTGATCTGGACACACCTCACTAACTCTCCCTGCCTGCTGTGTTTGAGGCTCTTTGCAGTACCTGCTGGCCAAAGAGCAGCTCATTATTCAGGCTCAGCTTCATTCTGGTCAGTTTTGATGCTGGCCTCAAGTACTTATAATTCTGTCAGCAGAGGTTCCACTTTTGTAGGCAGCCCTTCCAAGAAGGCTAAAGAAAGGAGTGCCATATCAACAGAGGTTTCTCAGGGCTATCATACAAGGCTACAACAAGGCCTTGGTGCAGTTTCCCAACCAATGCTGATCTTAGCTCCTCTAGCTTGCAAAACTGTTTCCTGGGGTATTGGCTCATAGACCTGACCCTCTTCACCCTCTTTGCCCAGAAAAATTCAGGGAAAACCTTCAGCTATTTAGGCAGCTAGTTTTCTATCAATGATTAAAGTTTTTAGATTGTTCTGAAATAAAAAACCAATCTGTTCTCTAACCCCTACCCTCACTAACAAAGGCAAAAAAAAAAAAAAAAAAAAAAAAAAAAA
>VWYO01019042.1:35537-45661 GCA_013400275.1 Rhadina sibilatrix
AAAAAAAAAGTTAGATACGATTTCAAAATCTTCCTAACAGTTTTACTATGAAAGGCCTGGGGATTTTTTGTGTCTACTAATACTGAATATTTATTGTAACATTTAATAACAAAACTTTGAAGAATGACTGGAAAGTTTCTACACATGAATTATAATGATCTATGATTCTTAATATATTTTCTATAATGAAACGTATTAATTTTTGCTGTGTTATTATTCATGTAATGCTACCAAATGATGAAGATCCATTAAGAGCATTTTTCCCTGTGAGCCAAAATAGGTCTAGAAAATTACAAGGTGGAAATACTTGCACCAGTAGGGTGTTTTAGGTGTAGATTGTTTCAAATTCAAACATTATGCATGCTGCATAGGTTTTACCTCTGTGAGTTGCTAAGGAAATATTTAAGAGTACAGAGAAATTAGAACTTTCAGCTCAGAGAGAAATTTCAGTACATATCAAACTTCAAATACAAGAAGTATAAGCTAATCATTTCTGTAATTACAAGTAAACAGACTACAAAGCTTTTTTTTTTTTTTTTTTTTTTTTTTGAGCTAGACACCTTTTGGTTCAAGATGCATTCTCCAATAATGATACCAGCAACATGTCCAGAACTCCATCACCACAGTACTTCTGTGTATCAGGGAAAACAAGATATTTTCCAACTTGACCATAGAGCTGTCTATAATGTGTGCTATGATGGATAAACTCTCTTGCTAAAAATAGTTGTAAAGTAGGCTTTAAGCAAAACATGCTCCAACTTAAAGAATGGGAAACTTTCAGCCAGTTCTTATCACTTTTATCAATCTCTAAATTTAATTTATTTATATGCTCTGTGTTCACATTATTTTCTGGAATCTGGACAGGTTTCAGAGCACTTGAAGCATTGGTACAGCAGAGATGCTTTTGTATTGTGACCCATATAATGCAACCACATGATGAAGGTGCACAAACAGGTGTTTCTTCTTGTGAATCAAAACAGGTGTACAAAATGACAAGATTTCAGAAATTAAATTAAGGAAATTTCACTAAGCAAAAAGGATTACTCAATTCCATCAGTTTAACTATTTTATTTCCCCCCCAGCAATTTCCTTTCTGTCACATGCCATGAGAAACTCATGGCTGTCTTTTTTCTTCATCCTTATGAATTTTCCTTTCTAACTACCGCTCTTAGCACTTCTTCTGAAAGGCTACCCTTGTATGTAAGTGTAATCCTCAAGGCACTGCATTAAATCCATCCAGCACTGACCCTGTTGGAAGGTGAGCAATGGTTTCAAGTAGAGCATAACATGTCACGTGCTTCATTCAGTTCTTTGCAGAGGTCCATACCTATTGAGTGACTATGTTATGCATATACTTTGATTCAAAACAGAAGGGGCCTCAAAGCAGTTCAAACTACATGTCAAACCTCTTACCAAAATTCACAGGTGCACTCCCATGAGTGCACTTTCTCTTCTGAGTCCTAAATTCTGCATCTTAGTTTCTGAAGCCTCCACTCAGGACTGGTTATAGCTGACTCAATAGGACTTAGAGCAGTCAGGCAGGAACAACTCCAGAATTCACGTGCAGACTATAACAATTGTGTACATGAGAAAAACAGATTTCTATGCCTCTATCCTGTGATACAAAAACCCCACATCTTACTGTCAATTGATTAGAATCAGATAATATTGAAGGTAACAAGTGTGGCACATAAGCCGTAACAAACAAAAATGGAGATACTTAGGGGTAGATCTTCTGCCAGTTGCAGAAGCTTTGACAATTCACAATGGACAGCTGTCTTCTGATGTTAAATAGATCCAATTTATTCCTTTAAAAATAAAAGCATACTCTAAGACATTTGGAAAATGTTGCAGACTGTTGTAGCTAAGGCAATAATCAAGCATAATGAGTTTAAATATTAAGTTGCAATGGGTTTTGTGTACTTTTGCTTCCTTATTCACAACAGCAGCAAGTTGTACTCCAAGCAATCATCTGCAAGGAAATGCTCAATGTTGGTTTATCTATTTTCTTAGCCAGATTAACTAACTAACTAACTAACTAACTAACTAACTAACTAACTAACTAACTCAGATAAGTAAGTGTCTCATTCACATTTCTCTCAGGATTAATTAATTTTAAAATTGCAGTGATTCATCTTTTTCAATGCTGTAAGCCATACTGGTAGTTTAATGTACAGTTTTGTCCACCTATTTTAGCAGAATTATTTGACAAATTCTTGACCTTTGAAGGTCAAAACTCCAGAGTGGTAAGGCTTCCTCCATAGCCTTAATATTCTGTTGCAGAGGCTCTTAAAAATTCTGAGGAATTTCCTCTTGACTGAAGCAGACTGACAGCATGTGCCGACTTTTTATTAATTGAAAAACTGAAGCCCTAGTGTTTGTTGTTCAGGAGCTGTGCAGAGGTGTGTAGAGCACCGAGGGCTCAGCCTCTGGCTGGCTTTGTCTGTGTGTGGCCACTCGTACCTGTATGATCCCATTGCACTCAGTGCGGTTCTCCTCAGGAAGCAACGTTACAGTTGCAGCCTCACATGGAAAGCTGTCAGCAAAATGACTTTGTTTCCTCTTCTTTTTTTTCTAAGACCTTGGGTGTTTATTATAAAACAATATAGTTGGTATTGTTTTCTGAACACAGAAGGCATATTTACCTTAGCTGAGGTAAATATGATCCGTCAGGGAAAATTGCTGTAATGGGACATAACACAGGAATTTACTATACTGCCATGCATGTGCAGGCCCAGACAAGAATTCATTAAGGCGTGCCTTAACTGGAAAATAGCACTTCAATAGTCAGACTTTCCATAAAAAGACATTTTTATCTACAGAAGTTTTATCATGAAAAGCTTTTCAGGACTAGGTGAAAATTTCTAATCCACAGCAAAGCCAAAATCAAAATAACACGCCTTAGTATTAATGCAGGCATGGTGGATGATATAAATCCTTCTCCCATACTATACTAAGACTGCTGTGTCAAAGCTAAGTCCTTCAGCCTCTAGCATTTAATGTGTCTTTACTGATCATTTCATGCCCAGTGAATACTTATTTTCAAAAACCAGTAAAACAGGTTTCATGGGAAAGGATACCAACCAAAGAAAAAAGGCGTGGATTGATACTTCTGAGAAAGCAGAATTCAAGCTCCTATTTTAAATCAGGCGACACAAGGTTTTCTATAGTGCAGGCACATGCCCCTAACAAAAGTGTAAAAACCACTATGTGTTGAGGTTTTCTCTTCTGAAAGCCTAATTTTTGCCCTATTACAGACCAAAAGCTCGAAAGGTAAGATCTCAGAAGGCTTTGTTGCATGGAAAAATTATTTTCATTTGCTTAGTCTTTATTTTCAGCACCTGAATCACAGCAGCAAATTAAGCAACAATGGAAAGCTTCTGTTCACCAGGACACAGTAATGAACAGGAAGAATCTGTGCTGTGAGGGTTGTGTCTTCCTGACATGGCTTTGATTCTTGAAATGACAGTTAAGAAACAAAATATACTTCAGTTTAACTGACCTTCCAAAGCAGGTAGATTTTCTTATGTTCCAAGAAACCCCTCAACAATGAATAACTGTTGAGCTAAAAGGAGTTTTTCAGGATTCAACATAGAACAACTTTTCTGTCCACTAGAAATGTTCTTTGTAGACTTCTGGCCACAAAGAAATGGGATGCATTAATTAAAGCCAAACAGAATATCAAAGGTCTACATGCCAGCTCTGTGGGGGAAGGCTGAAGTTCAGGGACACCATGGAGAACTTCTCCTCATGATTTCTAAACCTTTCACTCTTGACCTGCCCCTATGACTGTGAGACAGAGAAGACTATGTCTGATCCTTCATTTCTACTTAGTGTGAGTTTTGCAACATAATTGGAAAACCACCTGTGTCACCATGCTGGGCAGCTTCGTCCTTAGTTCATGTTTCCATGACTATCAGGGTGGTGGCTGCTCTTACCCCTAGCTAGTGACAACTAACCCTCCTTCTAACAAAAATTCTGATATTATTCTTACAGCCCTGCTTACAGTATTAATTTAAAATGCACAGGATAAATATTTTTTATGTTCAGTTTTAAAAAGAGGATAAAAAAATGCTTTGTGTCTATAACTGAATAGGAACCAGAAAAAAAAAATCTAAATAAACAATGAGAAAAACAACAAATAAAAAATCCTCTATTAACTACTAAAAGTAAATTTAAAAATTGTATTTTAAATAAATACATTTTCTGCATTTCCAGGCTTTGTCAGGACTTCTCAAACTTTTAACTAGCAAAGCTCTTACTCTTTTCATATAAACAAAACATTTACTGGTGTAGTTGGCTGAAAATGCTGTCTTTCTGTACTGAGACTGTATATGGGTGTATTTGTTTTAAAGACATACACAAACTTGGATCATTTGAGGATCTTGGCCTGATCTTCATTTGTGAGAACATTTCCTTAACTGTAGGGTAACAGAGGAAAACCAGTATACAGCAGCTGACAAGAAAGTACATTTTTTTTATTACTGATATACTCCTGATGCCTTAGATTTTAGCTTTCATAGTTTCTGATTCTGTGCTGCCTAAGGATTCTGAGTAGTAGTTCTGAGCCTCATATTAAGTGCCAGTAAGCTCTCTTCACAGAACAAGTAGACAAAACAAATCCTTTCCTGCTGAGGACCAAGGACAACTTTCATCCCAATAAGCATAAACAACGGTGGACTGAAGGGAGGAACAAGAAGGATGGGACCTCACAACCTGAAGCTGTAATTGGACAATTAAACCCTAATATGCAAATCGCCCAAAACTTATAAAAATGAAAAATCTCATGAATGGTCAGCCATTTTGTGTGGCCATTCCTACCTAACCCACCCTGGGTGCAGCCTTGGTCAGGCTCTTGTAATGCCCAGGGTGGGTCCTGGAAGTCTTTTAATAAATATCTATTTTATTCTCTAGTTCTGTCCAACCTCTGTTTCAGGCAGCCCTCCTAAGGCATCACTCCTAATCTTTGAGTGGAATTAGTAGTAACACAATTTATAGCTGCATGTGATTTTAGTGAGGCTTTTTCTCTTGAGAGAAATCAGCGCTGGCTTTTTCATGCTGCCATAGCCCCTCTGGACTTCTTCAGCCTCAGGAAGACCAGCCTTTTGTGTATTCAGAACTGCTGAAACATGAACCATGCTTTATTCTAGACACAGAAGGTACAAGGAAAAATTATGCATCAACCAACTTACATGAATGTACCTAACGTACCATAAATGTACATGATGCACACTAGGGAGTTAGAGCAGCCACTGTCAGCAACTGTAGAGCTCTGAGTCACATCACTGGGCCTCCCCTAACTGCACTTTAAGTTGAAGAATCTAAGTTTGATCTGTTTAATTAAATTAGGACTTAAATGTCTGTTGAGAAAATACTCCCTGACACAAATTATAGCTGCATCTGAGTAGTTTTGAGAAACAGGTGAACTCAATACATAAACATTCATGTGAACTTAATCACTGAGGGATAGAGAGTATAATTTTAATTTCTGTCCTGTATGGAAGAGACAGAAGCCTAAGTTACAGGTTTAAGGGGTTTTCTGATGCACAAGTGTCATGTTATTTCTGAATAGAAGAGGTGATTCCATCTGAAATTAACCTGGTTCTAAATGCATCAAAAAGCTAATACCTGAGGAAACAAGAACAGAGCAGACTTACTCTTTTTTTGGCAGCTTTTCTGGAACTTTTCCAGGTGTACGATGGGGGGTCTGCTGGGTTTTTTGGGGGGCAGGCCCAAAGTGAGCAGTTGGGGCAAGACTTTCCGTTTGGGCATTCTAGAACTCCTGTCTCCATCCTCTTTCTTTCGAGGTTGACCTGATTGTTTTCCTGCAGCAAATACTGTATCCATCATATGGAATTCAGGAGCAGAACCTGATTCTTCCTGGATGCTTTTGTTGAGGAAGACATTCTTGGCAGCACTCGTTCCTTTTTCTTCAGTGTTTTCTGGCACAGTTTTGAGGGTTCCTTTTGATAAGCTGTACCTATGGCCAGTAACCCTCAGAGTTGTTCTAGAAAAATGAATGCCTGCACCTTCTGCAGCAGAGTTACTACTTTCACCCATTTCCTTTGCTTCTTGGAGTGTGTGTATATTTGTTCTAGGTCCTGACTGTCTTTGCAGAAAAACAGCTTCATTAGAAGTGTCTTCATTCTGAGATACCTCATTGTTTAGAGAAGGTTTCTGTGCAAGTGGTGGTTTAGAAACAAGAGACTTGGGCTCATTTTCTTGCATAGCAGACCTTAGTTTTTCCTTAACTGCAGCTACTTTTGAAAATTCTGGGTTTGCCTCATTCTCCTGTGATGAAAGCTTAAAATTTGGTTTTGATCCCAGAAGATTTTTTTCTTTATCAGAAGAAGAAAAGTACTTGTTCCATGCAGGTTTTGGGTTCAAAGGCTTTGGGTCCTCTTTTGACAGGTCATTGGTTTTCACAGAGAATTTAGTATATCCAGTTTTTTCATCATTTCCTCTGTTAGTGGGCTGAATCTGAACACCAAACCTTTGTGCCACTGGTTTCAAATGTGGTGGGTTTGGATCTTTCTCACCACTTGAAGGCTTGGCTGCTGGAGGAGGCTTAGGCTGAACAGGTCTGTGAAGGGTACTGGGTCCTGCAGAACACACATCATATCCTTTACTCATAAATTTATCAAGTGCTGCTTTCCTTGTCTGTAATCCTGTGGGGATATCTTGTCTTGGAATTTTCTTGGCTAGGCTGTTTGAAGTGTCCTCTGCATCTCTGCTACGTCTCTCAAATTTCTCCATGAGTAACTTCACACGTGGCTTCGAATTCTGTAAAAATCAAGAAGAGAAGAACAAAAGGCAGCAATGGGAAAATTCTGTTGCAATGTTCACAAATACTGTACTTTAAAGAGTTTCCTGGTCTGAGGCTTTAGTACTGCTGATTGGCTGAGGAGGTGATACAGCTCATCTTCCTGTAGGGTTAAGAGAAGCTGAGCATTTTGTGGTATCCTTTGAGCATTTATTCAATATTTTAAAATTTTCATTCAGGTGCTGCCTTTCAGGCATGCAAGTTCTTTTGGGCATATCATAATTTCTGTTTATTTCTGAAATTGTGAACTGAACACATAATAAATTTAAGAAATTACATATGACTTTAAAATCAACATGTCTAAAAATTCAATTGTACTGTGATGAGAAGCATAGATTGTACTGGAACCTGGGGAAATGTACCAGATTCATGTTATTCCTGCTACCTCTTTGGAGAACTGCAAGTTCCTTTGTGAAAACAAATTCTTCTGGTTGGTGTATGTGTGTGTCAGTTTTTCTTCTCTTTCTCAGCAATTTTTAAATGTTCTGCTCCCCCACCCTGACTCTCTCCTTCTTTCTCCATTCTGGATCTTGTTAAACTGTACATGTGTGGGTAGCAAATATGTGAAGTAAAATTAAAAGAAATGACAATCAGTACCCCCAGATATTGTCAAAGCTACTAAATTTCTTGTAAAACAAAAAAAAAAAGAAGTTGAGTAATTCCAAGAAAATAAAACCCAGCTTTCATTCAAAAATAGATGTTTTAATTAGTCAGCCCAATTCAGTAACTTTCAGGACCAGTCTTAATTATGAACTAAGCCCAAAAGTTTAACATATTTAAATTCAGGAAAAATAAAACACATCACAGTGCAATATGAGAGCAAAAGGCAGTGAGCTGTTCCCACTACACTGGGCAGGGGCCACCTTTGGGTTCCAGGAGTCCTCTGGAACAAGAAGTCCTCTTCCCAAATGAGAGCGGCAGCAGGGGTGCAGCTATGGCAGATATATAGATACATACAATTTACAAGTAGGACCTGGATCTCCTGTGTGAAATCCTGTGTAAAACTCATGATTTAAAGGAGCAATCTTATAACTAGGTAGGGTTCTGAATCATCTGTTTGTAAACAAAGGAATATTGCTTAAAAAACATAATAAACAGATGTTTGACAAAAATTCAGAGGTTTAAAGAATGAGCTGTGTCTCAACTTACTATTGTTCAGCAAGTGCTCAATGATTTTCTTTTTTACTTCAGCAACAAGAGCTTCTCAATCGGACTATTGCTCCTTTGCCTTCCATTTGATTGCATCTCATTACATAAATAGCCTGTTATGTTAGAATAGTTACATATATATAGAGAGAGAGACTTCTGCAACTTAAAGTTAACTATCCCAGTCTCTCAGCATTGCCAAGAAATTCAGTCTTTCCAAACTGACTGTGTTGAGCTACAAATTACTTACATTAAATGCAGCCAAAGCAAGATAGACATAATGAAACTTATAAGCAGCGACCACTTTGTTGGGTATTTTTGCACATACAGAGAGGGGAGGAAGTACACATTTACTATGGAGATTATCAGGGTTAAGCCACCTACTGCAGTTTGATGCATACACACTCACATATACACAACTACATTGCAGAGTATGCATGTATATGTATATGAATCACTAATCACTCAAGGTTTGTCCCACAATATCTCACAAGGCACTGGTTTTACCCACTTAGACAGTTAAGCCAACTGCAGTACCACAGAGAATATAAAAGCCTTTTATCTCTGATCTCTTTTGACTCTGTACTAATTCATGATTCTTTTGTAAGGTGTGCAACAAAATCTAGACCACCAGCAATACTGTAATTATAGCTTATGTCTGAAGTCTTCAAAGCTTCTAAGTTAGGATTTGATCAACTGCTTGACCAACTCAGGAACTCATTTCTTTTGAAAGTCATAGCAATAAATTGATTTATTTGCTACTTCTTCTATTTGAAATATAAGAAAATGTGTTGTGCAAATGACAATACCTTTTATGAGCAAGAGCAATTCAGCATGGAGACCCTGGAAGCTTCGAATGGAAGCTGGGAATGTTACTTAGAAGAAAATTTTATTATTATGATAGATGGTTTCTGAGAAGTTTTCTACTTGCAATAGCAAGATTACATGAATTACATGAATTACATTCTACATGTTTTCAAATGCACTCAAATATTCATTACTGCCATGTCAGGAGTGTCAATGAATTTTTAAAAATTAATTTCTTCCCAACACTGTGGATAAACCTTGCCTTAGTCCTGCATATTTAGAAGCTCATCAAGAGGAAAAGGCTCTTGGACATGTGGAAGAGTTTACAATTAACAATAAAACCTCTTTCATTTATTTGGTAAAGGTAATAGAAAGAATCAAAACAGAGTAAGAAACTCCATGTAATCTTTCTGCTTCTCTTTAATGGACATCACCAGTTTCTGCCTTCATAAGCTGTGTTACATTAGAAGACATGTAGATTTTAATGCAGAGCCTGACTGGTCAGGAAGACAGAGGGGAACTGCGGAAAAAAGAAATTTTTTTTTGTGGTGCTGCTCATAGAGTAATCACCACAGTTGCTATGCTTCACTTCCCATAAGGAACAGCAGTTACCTACTTCATTATCACATACAGTAGGTTGTAAATCATGAAATGGGAACTTGAAAATATTCTGTAAAGGGCTTAAGTTCCCCCTACCCTTCCTCTCTAAAGTACAAAGTGTCTGTGCAAAACAGGAGTCTCATGCAAAAGCTATTTGGGTTACTTTCTGAACTTTCTCTTTGATCTCTATTGGAAACAGTGCAAAATATTTTGGTTTTTCAACTTTTGATCTGAAATGGAAGCAGCCCATAAGGAGCACAGTAAGATTTCCTTTGATACAAGATGGTTGCATTATTCAGATGCATTTGCTCAAATCTAGATCAATACCTAGGTTTTAGCTCTCATGCCATCGATACATTTTTATACACAGAACTTTCACAGCCTCCCACTGCCTTCAGAAGAGATTCACACAGGTACCAAGTTAGTCTTATACAGAATTGTTCCACAACTACAGCTTAGTTACAGCTTAATGTTAACAAGTATAATTCTCCACCATTTACAATGTCTGCACTTTTCTGTACAGAAGTACATTGTAATAAGAACACAAAAGTACATAAACAAAAATTCAGCTGTTTTCTTCCTGAGTTTAGTATGGATATTTCAGTGTCAACTGTCAGCCTGAACAAAAAGGGTTGGGTTTTGGAGTGGTGTGGTTTGTTTGTTTTTTTTTGGTTTTTTTTTTTTTTTTTTTTTTTTTTTTGTGTTTTTTTTTTTTTTTTTTTTTTTTTTTTTTTTTTTTTTTTTTTTT
>VWYO01019042.1:70661-84103 GCA_013400275.1 Rhadina sibilatrix
TGAGAAAAAAAAAAAAAAAAAAAAAAAAAAAAAAAAGAGGATGAAGAAGGATATCTAATGTCCATGCATCTGGTAGAACAGCCTTCCTAGTGCAGCCAGTCCTTCTTTGTATACAATGATTATAGAGAGAACCCTTGGTTGTAGCAGAATTCAACATTTCCTTGCTCATACCTCTTATGTTGGAGGAAGTCTTTTATTTTTACAGTTAAATTAGAGAACCCTAGATCTGAAAGGAAAAGAAAGGTTAGGACAAACTGAAACATGTTATAGAGATCACAGTCCTTGATAACAAGCAAAAGATAATGAGTAATTCTACTGTATCCCTTGAGCTAAACCAAAATAGAGCAGGAATTAGAATAGTAGGAGCTTTTGCTTCATTATTAAAATACAAGAGCAGAGCAGTTAAAATAATTGCCACTTATGCACTTAGTAGTAAAATATCCTTCCCTTTTGCAATTTTTATTCCATGTGTAACAAAGCCCGTCTCCAGACACATAAAGGAGTGGAGGGCAACAATGACAGGCACAATGACAGACCACAAACAGGGTAATCAGAGAAAGGGAACCCCTGTTTTGACTCCTCCCAGGCCTGTTCCAGCAGAGCCATTAGCCCTGCCAGGATGGAGAAGCAAGATGAGTCAATGGAAGGGCTCTCTGGATGCAAAAAATGGCATTTTGGGATTACACAAATTTAAATACTTAGCATATATTTACAGGAGTGCCATTGATAAGGGGGGTTCAGTCTGGCTTTGGGAGGAACAAACTTGAGAAAATAAAGGGATAAAGGCAAAAAAAATGGACTGATTGCTTAGAGAAAAATTACTGA
Organism: Rhadina sibilatrix; assembly: GCA_013400275.1. NCBI lineage: Eukaryota > Metazoa > Chordata > Aves > Passeriformes > Phylloscopidae > Rhadina > Rhadina sibilatrix. The sequence goes on from VWYO01019042.1 coordinate 71,487, forward strand.
TCTGTGAGCTTCTCTGCTGTGTACTGTCCTTCATCTTTGCAGTCTCTCCTGGCTTATGATTAAATTCCATTCTAACTATTTCCTAGGGTGAAAGGACTCTATTCCATGTTCAGGCATATGTATAGAGCCCTGTGTGGTAGCAGCTAGAGCTGGACAAGGGCTGACAGGCAACTGATGTTTGAAGTGGTAACAACTGGAGCAAGTGACAATGCACATGCCAGTGTGTGATAACTAGCATGTGTCAAGCCAGACTAGCAGGTGTAGGGTAAGTGGCTTGGGAGCCAGCCTAAATCTGGTGACTTTCTGTGATGCAGTGACAGCGACAGTCAGCAAGGGACGACCAACAGATGTCATCTACCTGGCCTTCTTTAAGACCTTTTATACAGTCCCACATGACTTCCTTATCTCCTAGTTGAAGACATATGGACCTAAAGGGTGGACTTATTGATGGGCAAGAAACTTATTGGTGGCCGGATGGGCACAGCCAGAGGATTGTGGTCAATCCTGGGTGGAGGCTGGTGATGGGTGGTGTCCCTCAGGGCTCTATTTGAGTCTGATGCCCATCAGTATCTTCATCAATGACAGAGAGTGGGGTCAGATGCACCCTCAGAAAGTTTCCAGATGACACAAAACTGAGCCAGTAACACAACAGAAGGATTGGATTCTATCCTGGAACATCCATACAAACTTGTGAAATGAGTCCACAAAAACCTCATGAAGCTCTGCAGGTCCAAGTGGAAGGTCCTGCACCTGGGTCAGGCAGTAGCAGGACTGAGCACAGACTGGGAGAAGAACTCACTGAGAGCAGCCCTGCCCAGAAGGACTTGGGGGTGCTGGTGGGTGAGAGGCTGGACATGCCCCAGCCATGGCACTCACAGCCCAGAGAGCCAAACGTGTCCTGGGCTGCACCCAGCGTCCCGTGGGCAGCAGGGCAAGGGAAGAGATTTTACCCCTCTGTTCTGCTTTCATGGGATCCCACTTGCATTCAGCTCAGGAGTCTCCACACAAGGAAGATGGGGACCCTGTGGAGAAAGTCCAGAGGAGGCCACAGAAATGGACAGAGTGCTGGAAGACCTTTCCTAGGAGGGACATCTTGAGAGAGATAGGGAAAAGAGAAGGCTCTGGGGAGATCTCATTGCAGTCTTCCAGTACTTAAAGGGAGCTTATAGAGAGGAGGGCAGCATTTTTACTTGGTTAGGTAGTGACAGAACAAGGAGGAGTGATTTTAAACTAAAAGAGGAGAGATTTAGATTAAATGATAGAAGGAATTTCTTTGCTCAGAGCACAATAAAGCAATGGAACAGATTACCAAGAGAAACTGCCTCATCCCTGCAAGTGTTCAAGGCCAGGTTGAACAGGGCTCTGGACAGCCTGATCTAGTGAATCCCTTTCCAAAATGATGTGTTGGAACTAGATGATCTCTAAGGTCCCTTCTAATCTGAACCATTCTATGATTTTATGTCTCCAGAGTGAGACAAGTAGAGGAGCTGGATACTGGGTTTCTAGGCCAAATGCTGGAGAGACCTCAAGCTTCTGGGTTTGACTGAGATCTGTTTGTGTATGAGCGCATTTCTGTCTAGGGCAACTGGAGGTAAAAGGATCTAAGGTCCAATTGCTAGATCAACTGAGCACCTAAGGTCAGTCCCTGGAGACATCCACAGTGTGTGTCTTGGTGTGCATCAGAGACTCTGCACCAGCAATGGGAGTGGAGCTCTGGGCCTGGTGTTACATATCTCTGTCACTAACAGGACAGGCTAATGATGGAGTTGCTGTATCTGGAGTTGCTTAAACTGGATATTTAACGTCAGCTGCTGGAGTTATCTGTACTGATTATATATAAATATTGTGGGGGGACTGAAATACCCAAGGCTTGTATTGCCTTGGACGAGCCTCCAGAGGACCCTCCCAACCCTCTACCATCCTGTGATTCTGTGATATTGCTCACTAAAATTCTGTGATGTTGTCACTTTCTCCCTGATCACATGGAGAAGAAAAAAGGATGAAGCCATTTGTGACATTTGTGTTTGCCTGAGCGCTGTCTGTATTTTGCCTGTATTTATTTGTGGCCAGTGATGTATGTATCACACATATGTGTGTATGTATCACACGTATGTATGTATGTATGTATGTATGTATGCATGCATCATGCCAGTGTCTTAATGTGTGTGCATGCTGGGAACACATTCTCAGGCTGTCTTGACTTGGGAACATGAAAGAATGTGAATCTCACCTGTATTGCTCTGCTGGGTTTGTCTTTTCCCCAACAGCAATAACTATATTGATTACTCAGGGGAAGCAACTGGTATTATCTTTCCTTAAGCAAAAGATATGTAAATCAAGGATATACTTACATTTGTTCTTCGCATGAATACTTTCACATTTACCACTATCCACATTAAAGTTGGCTTGTATGTTTTTATATGCAATATTGGCATCTAAGTGATAGCCAAGGCATTTTTTTACATCTTCTACAGTGATTCCTGGAAGTAGAAATAGGTAATTAGATAGATTGAATAAGCATAAATAACAAGCCATTATTATTCTTACAGAATACATTTCAGGGCTATTGGAAATGTTTGTGATCCCATTTATCTTTTACTTTTTCCTTGTCTATGCAATGATTATGAGGGTGACTGAAATTGAAGTGCTAAACAGATGCAGGTGCAGGTGAAATCTATAGTGACTGGGAAAATACCAAAAATGAATTTCTGTTTTCCATTATCTAGTTGAAAGCAGGTCTCCCTTTAGGAACCTATTTTTTATTATATTGAAATTTTGTCTTTTGCAGTTGCTCAATATTTACTCTTTTTATATACTAAAGTACTGGATTCTCTCAGTCTCTCTCTTCTAACCTCAATTATGTTTCTCTACTCCTTTTCCCTATAAAATTAATCAAGGCCACTGATCTCTTAAAAGTATGCTTTTTCCATTAATTCTAATCCTCCTCCACCCACTACTGTTTCCAGCAACTCCTTCCCTTTCTCTATATTGAACCCAAACATATAATCTGCAATGTCAAAATTGTCTTCAGAAAGAATTTTGCTTAAAATTGGGATTTAAAAAAATCTAGAACTACAATCTTGAGGTGGTGAACAGACTAATAGTGGGAAATGAAATTTACATATTTGTCTCATGTCCCTTTTCATAGCCTGAATAATTGATAGTAATACTGTTATTGGTGCTGCAAGCAGGAGGTGCTTATTTTCTGATCTTCAAAATCAATGTGAGAATTGCCTTTTCTCAGTTTATTCCAGTGCGATCACTTTAATCCAGTACAAATCCACATATATCTAAACTGCACATGAGGGAAGATTAGATTTCTATTTTCCTCTTTTAATCAGGGCATGGAATATTCCAGTGTGAATGTTGAAACCTATGAAATCAGTTTCAACACACTCACGTGCTCCATGTGGTTTCTATAAAGCACTTCAATTTATTCCTTGTTTTTTGTCACCACCATACTCTTAAGAGTGGTTGTACCACAAAAAGGTACCTACTGCCAAATAGGCTTTAGGGTTTAGGTGGGTTTTCTTGTCTTTGGAGATCTCTTGTGAATCATGCAATTATTGTTAATGTATTCACAAGGTTTATTTAAGGTTTTTTTTGCCCTTCAGTCACAGACTTAAAGCAGAGATTTCAAATAGTTCTGTAAGCTAAAAGGTTGACTCTCTTCTCTGTTAACTCATGTAATTCTATATTGTCACCGATGTGCCACAAGCAGCATGCACTAAACTGTGCTGTTCTCAGTATTTTTCCACATACACAGATCTATCATCACATGTTTCTTTGAAAGTCTGGGAACTTGGTGATAGCAGCAGAAAACATACCTAGTTGAGACATAGCATGATTATCCAGCACATAAACAAGTTCGTATTTTCCTCCTACAGTTCCAGAGACTGCATAGTGAGTTCCATAATCTTCTAGGAATTTGAAATACTCCCCCTTGTCATATTCAGCAGGCAGATATTTCAAGTCATCAAGGAAACTATCTGTGAGACGGACATCACGATTCCGAATTTGGAACCTTCCCAGCTGAATCTGTCCTTTTACATGGAGAAAGGTTTGGTTCTGAATGCAAGGAGAAGAAAAGAGAAGAGAGTGCCATTCTGGTATGCAGCACAGCATGAAAATCTATTCTATGTTACTTGTAAAGAAGCTGCAGCGCTTTTCAACGTGGCATTCAATCTAGCAGTATGGAAGTGGGAAAAACTTGGTTTATAAAAATTAAAAAGCTCTCTGATCTAAACTGAGGGAAGCAGCAAGAGAGTTATTTCAGTTCTTCCAATTTTGTAGAGCTCTTCCCTTACTCATTTCAGCATGGCTTTTGTGATCTATTTGACAACAGGTCTCTTGAAGCACAATGCCAGCTGAAAAGTGGCTTTCTGACTTTCATGACATTGAAAAGTAGTTCTGCATGGCTTGCTAAATAGCAGAAGCTGCCCACTTAGGTCAGATGGAGTTTCCTTTTTGTTTGTAGTCAGAGCAGACCTAAGTTCTCTCTCTTTTTGGATCACTTCCCTATTATTCTCATACTGTCAGAAGGAAGGGCACAGCTCCAATTAAAAACAAAATACTGACAGAAAGAAGGGCACAGTTTCAACTAAAAACAAAAAAACCCCAAACAAACAAAAAAACAAAACAAAACAAAAAACAAACAAAAAACCACAAACAAACAAACAAAAAAAAACCAAAACCAAAAAAAAAAAAAACCCCAAACCAACACCATAAAAGGAAAAAACTCCGTATTATGTGTTTGAGCCATACATACATTGTAAGTCTGGGTATAGCAACTGATATTTTTGTAAATTACACTCCAGGTGATTTTAGATCATATTCTAAATTGGGACCTAGCTACTGCCTGTAACTTGTGAAGTAAAATCATGTGAAATAGTTGCACTTAAGACTCTAAGGGAATACATCCCTTCCAACCCCCATTATTATTTGCAGTATTTATGTGACTCCCTTAATAGTAGTGCCCAGTAGGAGGTATGTAAAAGGGACCTAGCACCAGACCGTGACATTATCCAGCACCATTTAAAGGATCTTACACTGCTGTCTCAGATGCTGCTTAAGACTGGCAGAAATTTTCAGGCACTTAAATCACTGTGAAGAAATCCCACCAAGCAGCATACACAGATTGTTTCTCTCCAGGTTCCTCCAGGATACTGACTTTAACTTTCAGATGGGCCCTGAAGGGATCTCATGCAGGGACAGTCACTCCACTTCCCTGCAGCCCCATGACTTTGCAGTGATAGAGCTCTGCTTGTGAGTGAGTGACATGCTTGTGAGATTGTGACTCATTCTCTGAACTGATCTGTCAGCAAGAATTTAACTCCAAAACTCCTATCACAAGCCACTAGACTATAAACAGACATTAAGACCCTCTGATTTATAGAGATTGATCTTTTATATCTGTGAAGATTCATGGTTTTCATCCTAAGAAAACTCATACCAGTACAAAGGCAATGCTGGATTCAGCTTGTCTTTATAGTGCAGATCTTTGTCTTCAACATTATTTTAATTAATCATTGATAAAACTTATCTTAGCTTGCCCTTATATCTATTTCACCTCCAGAGCTCTGAATGGGACCTAGACAACAAGATTGACAAACCTGAAAATTTTAATTAGTTGGGGCAACTCTAGTATTCTTCCAGTGGTGCATTTCAGCTCTACGGAGTTGATAAGCCTTGTATATGACAGCATATTGTAATCACAGACCTTGGCATAAACTGTGGGAAAGAGTATATGACCTGATCAGTTAATTTCATTAGCACACAGCTGCTGGATTAGGCCATAAAGTTGTGTTCTGCTCATTTTGGCTGAGGGAAAAGTTAATTTTCTTCACAGTGGATATTATGGGACTGTGTTTGGGTTTTGTGCTGAACACAGGGTTGATAATACAGAGATGTTTTTGTTATTGGTGAACATTGCTTACACACAGCCAAGACCTGTTCTGCTTTTTGTACTGCTGTGATGGCAATTAAGTTTGAGGTGCTTGGGAGGTTGGGGGAGATACATCTGGGATGGGTGACTCAATTTGATCCAAAAGATTTTCTATATTACATGATATTAAACCCTGTATATAAAGTGGGTTGAAGAAGGAGGAAAGAGGGATGTTTGGAGTGATGGCATTTGTTTTCCCAAGTAAAGTTACATGCGATAGAGCCCTGCTTTCCTGGAGATGCCTGAGCACCTGCCTGCCCGTGGGAAACAGTGATAGAATTTCTTGTTTTCCTTTGGTTGTGTTGGGTTTTGCTTTCCTGTTATGCTGTCTTTATCTCTACCCATGAGTTCTCTTTTTTTTTACTGTTCCCATTCTCTCCCCAAGCCTGCTGGTGGGGGAGTGAAGGAGCAGCTGCCTGGAGTTTGTCTGCTGCAACGACAACATCTAGCATCGCTTTTTGTGGTCAATCTCATTTTGACCTCACTAAATGCTGAGGCTACTTCTTTACTATCAAGTAAAATGGGGTAGGGTCTTTCCACTGTTTCTGCAGGCAGGTAGAGGTATGGCTTATGTGCAGTCCCAAATGGGCTTGCTTTTCTCCAGGCTGTCTACATGAGTATTCCCTTCAAGCATGCTGTGGGGAAGTGCAGGATGGGCATGGCTTATGAGAACTAGCACTGACTAAAGTCATGGCAGCATGCTAGTAAAACTGTGAATTATCCTGGACTTGTGCTAGTGCCCATGCCTTATAGCCCTGGCTAGTTTATTAGTACAGACATACCCCAGTGTCCGAGATCTGACCTTTTGGTCATTATTCATAAAATTTATTTCGTGTTTATGTAGTGTAGCCCTACTAAGGGGCAATTTTTCATCACAAAGCTTGATCTAATTTGCCCACATTGTACTAGATCAGAGATGTTCTTTAATCAGGATGAGACCAGAGGTCTTGATCCTTTCTAGCACCAAGCCCCTGATGAAGATGAGGGTGTTTGCTACTCAAAAATAAACAGTGGGAAAAAGAAGATAATTTGAGTTACCACTTGGCTGTGTCTGAAATCTTAATGCTATTGTCACCAGTATTTCATTAACAAAAAAATTAAAAAAAGCTGCAGCTAGACTAGAGTACTTAGATTATTATCACCTAATTCTAACACTGCATAAACTGTACCATGATTGTAATGTACCATGTAAATAATTACATTAAAACCTTTAAAAGATTTATTCTCACCCTTTCTGTGTAGCTTTGCAGGATGGAAGCAAAGGTATAATTCTTTCTGTAGTCATATTTGAAATTTCCTTCTGAAGCATTTTTGTTACTTCCATCAGTAGGTGTGTATTTCACAGAGAAGTCAGCATTAAAATGTTTTTGTTTTTCTATGTAAACCTCTTTTAACATTTTCACACGATCATGGTAGTACACAGAAGAGAAAGTTTTGTCTGCTTTTGTCTGAGAAAAGATAGAAAAAAGATTGTATGAGAAAACAACAGGGAGTAGTAGAAAAATCTATGTAGCATATTAAAGCTGTACTTTTTACAGAGCATGTCTGTATTTTCTTACAGCTCTTTTTCCTTTTAAACCAAAACAAAGGGAAATAGTACTCCTTCCACAAACTGCCTCACTGGCATCAGTTTAGTGGTTGAAAAGTGAACAGAAAGCTGCAATGACAATAATTTAGTGAATAGTAAATCTCAGCATGTAACACTGTCAAGGTAATTTATGTGTGTTAACAGTCCATTTACAGGGTCCACAGCTTCCCTGTGAGGGAAGAGGAGGGGGCAAGCACTGATCTCTTCTCCCTGGTGACCAGTGACAGTACCCAAGGGACTGGCCTGAAGTTGTGTCAGGGGAAGTTTAGTTTGGATATTAGAAAACTTTCTTCACCCAGAGGGTGGCTGGGCACTGGAACAGACTCCCAAGGAGGTGGTCACAGCATCAGCCTGACAGAGCCCAAAGAAGCGTTTGGACAATGCTCTCAGATGTGACCTGCGGTGTCCTGTGCAGAACCAGGAGCTGGACTCAGTGATCCTCGTGGATCCCTTCCAGCTCAGGAGATTCTATGACTTCATGTGAGGAATAATAGTCTCTCTTTCCTAAAACACAGTTAAGATTTGCGACAAGCTCCCAGCTTGTGAAATAAGCCAGAATTATGATTCTGCCTTCTTTTCTTATGGCAAACAATAACTAATTCAGAATACCTGTTTCAGTGTTGTTTATTTTAGTATACTTTAGCAGAACATCACATTTTAACAACTGAAAATTGTTATACATCAAACCCAAACATAACCAGAGATCTCTGGTCAGATTTATTCATTTTAGGAAGGACCTGGTTTAAACTGTATTTGTTTTATCAAGTTCCTACTTATAGTAATTTAGGAGGCAAAATTGTGCTTTTGTTTCTGAAATGTATCTCACTTTTTTTTCAACAATCATCAACATTTTTGTTGTTCAAACCTCAGTGAAAGTCATAGTCTGAAACTTAAAAGCCTAACATTTTTTTTTCCCTCAGTGGGACAGAAAAAAATCATCCCTGGTTAGAAAAAAACAAGTAGGACCAGAATATTGTAATATTATGTCTGCCTTTTTATCAGTGGCTTTTTCATGTCCTTGAAAATGAAGCTTATTTGCTCTTCTACCTAGTAAAAGTTAGGTATTGTAATCCTTTCTATACATCTTCTGTTCATTTCTTCTGAGCATATTTTAAATATTACAGAAAGATAGTTTCATTTGTTGTGCAAAGATGCACTACAAAGATGTGGGTTTTTGCCTGGCATAACTGAATTTAACTGCCAAAGTATATGATAACAACATTTTTCCTCTGGACTTTAGCACAAGCTTGAGCTAAAGCACAAGCTTGCTGCCTGACTCAGAAGATATGCTGAGTCTTCCAAGAGTATGCCAGGAGTTGGCATTCAGTTAAACACATCCGATCTTCCAAAAGGATTAAACTTACATCGTAAGTGAGAACAGCCACATTCCACGGCTTGCGGTAGTATGTCCGTGTGTTCCCGTCACGCACCCGCTCACAAAGACCATTGAAAAACTCATTGTCAAATGGGCTGGCCATTGGTTGCATCCCTAAAACATTGATTCTACAAGAGAAATACAAGAGAAGTTATGCTTCAAAGGAGGGGGTGGCAGCACACATGACCTGTAGACTGGAAAAGCTGTATTCTGTAAGAGATGGAGATTATAGTTGGGAAACTGAAGCCAGCTCCATCCAAGCAGCTTCCTTCGTCTCTTGCTGTTTCTCATCTGTGTACTGGAGATAGTTACATTTTTTGTAAAGTTCTTGAAGGATCATGTATGAGAAATAAACAAATAAAATACATTAAACCTCAAACACAGTGAAAACTTTAGGCATGAAAGGAGGTAAAAACCATTTTTTTCTTGACCAATATATTTGTGAGAAAGAACATTTGTTCTTAACAAGTACATCTATGAGAAATATATATATATATTTTTGAATAACTTATATTAGTTGGTTTGCAGGTAGGTACTTGGTTATCAAGTGTGTACAACATTCATCAAATCTTTAGAAGGAATATTTGGCTACTCCTAGCATTGTCTCTTCTTGCAGGGTATGACCTAGTGGAATAGCAGCATGTCCTGTAGCATAAGAGAGGAAATCTAAATCATTACAAAACCAGGGAGGCAGGCACATCAGCTGTACAGCTCTATGCATCTATATACTGATGTACAAGAAATACTTCCAAAAAAACTTCCTTAGAGTATTATGTATTTGTATTTGTTTGCTGTTTTGTGCCTGTTTCATACATTTCAATTTTTTCAGTGTTTCCAATATTTACATCTTGCAAATGTATTTGTACCTTTCTGTAGAAAGTGGTAAACAAGTCATCAAAGTCACCAGTGTCATTTCTGCATCTCTATGCAACATTTTCTCATGCAAGATTTTAGTAACAGATTGTACTAGAAATTTCTAAAATTGCCTATATACTTGATTCACTTCCCCATGCTAAAAAAGCAGCATTTTTGCTCTTGCAGAGTAAGAAATTAAATGAGAAGGATGTATGATTTTCATTAAACACACGGTGGTGCTGTGGTATACTTTTCTGTTCAGTTTGGATTGCTGCCTTCTAACTCTATTTGTAGGTAAACAATATGTCACATTTTCTTTTTGTTAGAGATGAAAGAAATCCAGCAGGGTCTGAGAACAGAAAGATTCATTTTCAGCTTAGGTTAATGATGAAATCTCCTGTAAACAACAAAGATCCGGGAAGTGGACAATGCAATACTGGAAGAAAGCTGCATATAAAGTGTTGTTGCAGTAAGGCATCCTGTTGCATAAATAGTCAAGAGATATTTTTTCCATTTTAGACATGCATTTTAGCAAAGTAATTGACAATTGCTGATTGGTTGTGAAATATCATTAGAAGCAAATCTATATACTTATAAACTTTACATTTATATAAAAATGTAAGTTTATTCATGTGACGTGTGTGTGATTCTGTTTACTGGTATTATGATTGATTTATACAGTCTGCATATTTTATCTTCACAAGTGTACAAAATAAAATGGTATTTAAGTGTTCTTGCAAATGCTACTTAGCGTTTCTCAATGCAAATGATACCATGATTCATATCCCACTTTTGGGAATGTTAATATGTCCCAGTTTTTTTCAGCTGGCTTTGGAGACAATCCCAAACTCTTCACGAGATCCAGTATTACTTTTTACTGCATACCCATGTCCTGCAGTCCTGCCAACTTCAGACACATCAATATCATGGTTTCGGCATGGTGATCGTGGGTCAGATTCACAGTCATCTTCGTCGGAATAGTCTCCACAGTCATTATCCACATTGCACACAAGTCTTCGCTTTATACATCGACCTGATCAAGGAATAAAACATTGCCTGAATGCATTTTTGTCAAGATGGACTTTAAATGGCACCCTGAGGTACTCTTTAAGGTCTTCCTCTACATATATTTCTACTGTTGTCATGAGGGATTATAATCCTATGCTCTGCCACTTTCAAATGAAAAAAACCCCTTCATATTACTGTTACACATAAATTAGTAGGATGACTGAGAAAAGTAAGTGGCAGGAGAACTGCTGTTACCTGAAGAAAATTGTTGCATCCTAGACTGTTCTATACTAAACCTCAAATGTTAGGTTGATTGGGGTTCTCTTATTTGTATTAAGAGAATACAGGGAAATATCAATTCAACATCAACAAAAAAATTCTTTCTAAATAATTTAAATTGTTGCTATTTGTATATTATTTGATTAATATGGACATGTAACATCCAAAACTATAGTGATTTGTATTCTAAAGCAACAAGGAAGTAGTAACTTTCCTGAGTTTACATATCACAAGTTTTACAAAGACTCAGGTTTTTTTTTTCTACAGGATTTAAATACTTTGGTAAATTAGCCATAGCATAATAAAACAACACTTTGATATCATCAACCTCCCCCGTGAATGCCATACAATCCCTGTGAAGTAGTAGTAAAGGTCTACTTTCTAATTTTAAAATGCTTTATTTGCACTTTTCAGTATTTGAGTTAAAAGCAATACAAAAAATGGCCTGGAACTTCAAATTCATTTATTATCTTTCTGTTTATGTTTTGACTAGCTTTACTACTATTAAGTTTTCCTACTTTATTTTGATTTCTGATGAATCTTGAGCACTACATTCATATGCCTTTACAAACATATATCTTATTTTGGATCTAGATGCATTCTGGTCTCTAACTAGCATCTATCACACCAGTTAGATTGTTTAACTTTGATATCCATTCTGTTAGAATTCCTTCACTCCTAGTTTTTTTTTTTCCTGGTGTTTTTTCATAAAACCTAGTGATTCAGTAGCAAGTGGGGCAGTTAAGCTAGAGGAAAGGAGGTGGTCAGTATGGTCAGCTTCTAACTGTGGAGTAGAAGTTACAGAAGAATTTTAACTAGATGCAAATTAAAATGCAAGATGAGAGGAATGTATCCCTCCTTAAGTGGTTTTGCTGCTGTGATTTTGGCATTGTGCCTTTGCACTCACCTGTCCATGGGCTGTTTTTAAATGCTAGCATGAGGCTAATGTTGCTTATTCACAGAACTAAAATGTAATTTCTGAATAACTGCTTTACTTGCTATGGCTCAAAAAAACCTACCTGAACTGCACTGAAAGTCAATACCACAGTCTGGTTCTGGTTCTTCAGGACAGACTTTGCCGGTTTTACAGGTTTGTGTGTCTCCTAGGGCCTCCAGGCATGATTTTCCACCAAACTGCCCAAATCTTTCAATACGTCTGGAGCGAAACTTGAAAGAAAAATATTAATATTGCTCAGAGAGAAAAGAGAACTATACCAGAACTTCAGGGTTTCCAGCTGAACTTAGAGCTTTTCAAAATGAGACATTGGTGAATTTTTTTGTTGAAAACCCACAGGCACAATTAATGACTAAAATAACATTGAATTAATAATTACAATTAATAATAATTAATTATTATTAATTATGTATGTATACATAGCATGTAAAGATGCTAAATTTTTTCTGTTTAGTTTACTTCATTATTTTATTTCTCTCCAGTGTGGAAATGGCTCATTTATATTTTGTATGTTTTCAAGCCTTGAAAGAACTCCCTAAGAAAATTAAAATTTGCTTTGGAAAAGAAATTGTGGTGTGTTGTGGTTTTTTTTTTTTTTTTTTTTTTTTTTTTT
>VWYO01019042.1:90970-101191 GCA_013400275.1 Rhadina sibilatrix
AAAAAAAAAAAAAAAAAAAAAAAAAAAAAAAAAAAATAAAGGCAACCCCCCCCCCCCAAACCAAAACCCCCTCAAAATACAGACAAACAAACCCTCCAAAAAACAACCCAAGCCAACCAAAAAAGCCCCACTGTGACTCTGTGACACTGTAAACCCCCTTAAGAACTATATTTCAAGCTGGATAACAAATGTCTTGCAATGAGCTGTTTTTAACCCCTTAACCACCAAACAACATTTGAAATAAGCAGAATAATCTAAAACAGTAGCTTACTAACAGGTTTATTATTTTTCTAACTATCTGTGTTAAAGGAGTTATATAATTTCTTCTGAACACGAGAACATCTTCTAACTGAGATTTCCCAGCATCAGTTTAGATCTCCTGCAAAGCTGGAATACTCAAGCTGAATTATTGAAACTTCTGAGTGTAATGCAATTTAAGTACTCAGCTCCCATGATCTTGCAGAAAGAAGCAAGAAAGCTTGCTTCAGCAGCAACAAGCTCTGGCAGAGCAGCCAAAGGGACAAAGTTCTAGTGAAAGTTTTTACTAAATCAGTTGGAGATTTATTTTTTAATAGGGCACAGCATTTGTTGGACAGGTCCAATGCAAGAAGTTACAGAACGACGCTTTGCCATAAGACAGCTACAGAACCTGTGAGGAATGATTCTCAGCAGGTTTGGAACTTCTGATGTCAACTAGACCACAAGACTGAGTTACAGAGGACAAAAATAACAGCCACACTGGTGTTCATTTGGTATGAAGAGCTGCTTCTTTTTAATATTATTAAGTAACAGATACTACAGTTTTATATAACAGTGTAACATCGATAAATTTCTACATTTCCAGTTTGAGACAAATACTTAAATTTGTGATTTCATTTTTTTTATTTTTATTTTTTTTTCATTACAGAAAGTGCAAGAGAAGTTTGTATACAAGACTAATTGCATGACTGGCTGAATTGGGTACTAAGGCTGTATTCAAGTTGACTTTCTTAACTCTCCAGTTTAGCAACATTAACAGAAAAACTTCTGACACATCAGTCATCACCACTGGCCAAGAATGTAGTAGCTGTTACAGGCAGTTGTAACTGTTTCAAAAACCTGTAGTAAAGAGGCTCTTGAGAAAAGGCAAGTTTTCCAAGAGATAGAGTACTACCTCACATTAATGGCACAGAAGTGGAGCATCTGTTCACAAGGAGACTAGGCATGGAGTGAAACCATTCTGGTGTTTTTGTTTTCCAGCATGCTGGAAACACCCCACTACACCATGTGACAACTCAAACTGAGCACATCAGGGATTCACTGAGATATAAGCAAGAACCCTACCGGCGTGTTTCATTTGTTTGCCAAGCCACCTTAATAGAAAAGTAATCTTAGTAGATTTCCCTCCCTGAAAACTGCCATATTAGCACCAAGACAATGGTTAGTGTCCACAACTACCTAAATGTTCTGCAAGAAGTTTTTCAGCTTACAGTGTAGGCCTCTAGTACTCAGGGCTTCAGCAGTGCTGTTACAGACCCCGCAGTCCCTTAATGACACACTTATGGTGGAATGATACTTTTACTTTTAGTTAAATAGACTAATATTAGATTATTTTCCTCTACACATACATTTTTATGGCTAAGAGACCAAGTCATCTGTCCAGTCACCAATTAGAACTGAGTAGCATCCACTTAACTTTACAACTGGTTGCTGCTGTCATAATGGACAACTGACCTAGTTGTTTAAGGTGTGGATTTGTAGCTACTAATTCACCACCCTTGTATAAAGGCAACACCTGTCCCCTAGGTACATTAAGTTCCTCTGTTTGGGGACAGTAAGTGCTAGGTAAAGGGAAATGGTACAAGACACATTACTCAGTGCTGCCAACCTCTCTGTAGAGGAGTGCAAAGAACTAAAGTAAAGGTAACATCCGCCAATTTGAATTTGGGTTTTCAGCGTGAGTCAATATCCCCATTTGCTTTGCCCTGAATTATCATCTTCACAGCATGTTCTTCGAGGGTCCATGCTTCAATCCACCTGGATATATTTTACATTGCAGACATGACAAAACAACAGCAAGAATAGCAGACAGCAAAGTGAAACACGTAGAAAAATCACGTTGAGAAGAGGTCCAGTTATTCCATTTGTCCTTTTCTGGTTACACCTAGTATGATGGAAAGGAATTAGTGTTTGGATGGTTGTCAGTTGTGTTTTATTGCTTAAACAGAACCACTGAGAACAAAACTAAAGTGATACCAACACTTGTCTTCTATCAGAAGCTCGACAGTATTTCAGGGGAAGGTTGAAAGGTATGGCAGAAGATTTGCTGGATCAGTACATCATGCTCTTCAGTCAATGGTATGACATTTCAAATTACATTAGTTTCTCGCCATAAAAGCACTTGTAAAAGCTCTTGATTAGAGTATCAGAGTAAGAACCTACTGGCTTTATTCTAGTTTTATTCCAATTTACCCAGAGTCCAAAATTGCAATTGTTGAGGTGATTAAACTTCAGAAAGCTGTATGCTTAACAGGGTGCTCTATGCTAACATTCTCCCACAGGTATCTGCAGTTACTAAAGTCAGCCCCTCTGAGTTCTGAAGCACATATATAGTCATTAATTTTCCTCAAGGAAAGAAAATCTAGATCTATTGTGGGCTTGGGATTTAAGTCTGTGGAAGAATAGTCTTTCTTTCTAACAAAGTGAAGCTGACTAGACTTAGACAGAATGCATTTACATACAAGTCTCATAGAGGTAGTCTAGCAGAAGTTCTTCCAAGCACTGTTTGCCATATTTCAGAGAGCATTAGTGTTTAGCTACTGCAGTTTTTAGCAGTATCTTTTGCCATATTTCAGAGAGCATTAGTGTTTAGCTACTGCAGTTTTTAGCAGTATCTTTTGCCATATTTCAGAGAGCATTAGTGTTTAGCTACTGCAGTTTTTAGCAGTATCTATCTCTTTACCAGACATTTCCTCAACAAATTTCAGAGGATGAAGTAGGTTGGCTTTTTAGGAAGACATACCTGATCTATGCAAAGGGGTTGCCAAATTGATCACCAAAAGGACCAGAAGGTGGATTCTGAGATTCCTTCTAAGGAAAGAGAGAGAAGCTGTTAGTGGATTTCCCATTTTCACCATATTTACACTGCATGGTTCTATGAGCTACTTCCAACTCAAAAGCCTGGAAAGAATACTTTTTAGCTCTTGCTAAACACATATTTATTGTACTGCTTCAACAAAAGAAGGGGGCTCTAAGATGTGTTAGCAGTTATGCTAGTCCAAGGCAAGGTATTTTTCAGAAAATCATGTTTGCTACTGAACACTCCTTTGGAGCCAGTGGAGTCATGATGAGGTATCTTTTAGTCAAAAGATGTTAGACGTCTTAAGTCAGCCTTCTGGAACTGGTCCAGAATTTGCACTGAGGGCTTCAAGTGCTCCGTCCCAAATGGAGTGATCTAGTGCAGCCACTTCCACCCCCACAGAGTCCTGAACATGGAACCCCCCATTTGTTCAGCTAGAGAGCTCCACAATCCACACTGCTCAATCTGCTCTGAAGGTATATACAACCAAAGTGGGGTATTTCTGCAGCTACATTATTTGACATAAAGGGTCCCAATACAATAGAACTTTGCACCTTGGGAAACTGCTTGTGGAGCTAAGGTAAATGGAATAATGCTTTGTTAACCTGCTCGCAACAGATACCCTGTGATAGATTACCTATTAGCCTCTAAGATGCAAAAAGTTTTTACTGTATGGCCTGTAAACCCAGAATTAAACTAGTGCTCAAGCATAGGCACCACAGTTATTAAGGAGAGAAAAAAAAAATGGTTTTTGATGGCTCTTTTTGTGGTGGTGATGTAATTTGGAGGTTTTGGTGTTTGGGTTTTTTGTTTGTAGTTTGTTTTGTTTGTTTTGTTGGTTTTTTCTACTTACAGACGAGGCACTGAAAGGGTCTGTTTTATCTTGACCTTCAAACAGGCCATCAGCTGGCAGCGCACTTTGTCGAGGAACAGGCTTTGGTGGTTCTAAAAAAGAGAGACATACTGCTATCATCACTTGATAGATTTAACAAGAGCTCAGATCTGCTTGTACAGCAACATCGAAGCCCATCTAATTAGAAACACAAAATTACATGCAAGTTGCTTGGAGTGACTTTGAGCCACAATATTAACTCCTGCTTGTCCCTAACTAAGCTTAAATCAGATGGAAATTGTAACATTGTTTTACAGAGTTAGGTTTATTTTGTTCTAGTAAAGTCATTTAGGCACTAGGTGTCAGTGTTCAGCCACTGCAACAGATCAAGTCTTCGATTTATTGAGACAACCCTTCAGCCCTCTATTTCAGTAACCCATTAACAACAAAATGTTACCAGTCATGTTGGCAGACAGCTTGCTAGCTCCCATTTTGTCATGATCTGTAATATCTTTAGAAATGCCTACTTTGCTACTAAAGTAACTGCTGAAAACTCCAAAGGCACCTGAAAGGCTTTGCTGTTCTCCTCTCCTTGCTGGTACTGCAGGTGGCTTTGTCAGCTGGAAGTCTTTGAACATTTCCTTGACATCCTTCATTTCTTTATCCCCAAGTGGATCCAGAGCAATGAATGCATCACTCTCTTTCTTGGACAGCTCCTTCTGAAGTGTAGTTCTGGGTGGCAGCTGAGGTGGGCTAGCTGCTGTTGACATGGAGGGCAGTGCCGAGGCTGTCTGGGTTGGTAGTGCTGGAGATGTGAACACACTGCTCTGGAAAGGATTTACAGCACTGGTTGGCTGTGCCCAAGAGCTAGGTGAGACTTGTGCTGCCTGTGACCAGAGACCAGCAGACTGAGTGGATGTGGCACCAAAAGATGAAGATTGGTTCCAGCCTGGCACTGCTTGAGTACCAAAGGCAAGTGGTTGAGTAAATCCTGGAGACTGAGCAGGCATCATAGACCCATGAAAGACTGATGCAGCCTGAGTGAAGGAAACTGTTTGCGGGGTCCATGGCGATGAAGTTACTGGCAAGCCACCTGGGGGGAGATTGTTGTTACACAGCACTTCAGTCATCCAAAGACCACAAGCATGAGCGTATCAATTCCATAAAGGGCACCAGCAAAAGATTTTCATGTACCATTTGCAAAAATCTCTTGGTTTGCACTTACAAATCATTTGGGGGAAAGGAGGTGGGAGAAAGGGTTTAATTTTTTATTTTGCTCATTTCAGTGCTCCAAGGACAAAATTGCTGTTGATGTAGGGGAAGGAGGAGCATACTTAGTTCTAGCACAGAAGTGATAGGTGGATTTGGCATATAGTTACTTCTGTTTACATGATTATTAAGACACTTTGCAGCAATGTTACTCCGATCAAGTTGTGCTTGGCTCACTTAAGCCTTGTGTACCTGAAGCAGAAATCTGCTGTCAAAATTAAACTAGTTATTTGCTTTAATCCTGATTCAGTTAAGGATGCAGAGTTTAGCCCCCTATTCACAGAACTTAAAAGTTTAGGGCAAACAGCACACGGATTAAAGGGTATATCATTACACAAGAAGTAAAGGAAAACTAGATTCCATATTTTGGTGTTAGCATGGGGTGGAACAAGAACTTTACTTTTATAAACTAACCTAGACCAGCCAATGGAGATGCTGTGGTAGAACTTGTTTTGAAGAGGTCCAGAGGACTAGTCGGCAGAGCTCCTGCTTGTGTCCCAGAGCTCAAGTTAAGGCTCTCTGTAGATGGCACAAAGAAGTCTGAGCTGAATAAGTCATCCGATGCAGTCTAGAAAGAAGAAAAAAAAGAAAAAAAATAACACAACAGTGAGATGCCATGGCAGAACACATGCTAGCACCATCAGGGCTTCCTAGTCCAGAGCTAGAAGACTTTGTCATCTAAAGCAAAGAAGGGAGTTTTGATGTATCATTTAGAGTAGAAGAGTTTCAAACATCAACTTTTTGTTCATGCCTATGGAGATATATGGCATTAACTAGGTAAAATATGTAGTAGTCACAAGTCAATAGCAGAAGAGCAGGACTTAAAATGGCTGAATTATGTGCTACAAGTGAGCTTCCCTCTGCACCCTTCCCCTTTAAACACTACTGCTTAGTCTGCAGAAACCCCTGTGGTTGTGGCAAGGCCAGCAGATTTTTGCATAATTTGAGTACAAAACAAATGAAGCTGATCCAGAGCCACCCTGTGCCTTATCAGGCAAGTCATTGAAATTCCCTTCAGTAGGCAAATACTAAGAAACCACAAGGGTTTTGGTAAGCTAGTACTAGTATCTTATTGTTATGAAACCCTAGGTTGATGGGAATACTGCTATCATAAAAGGTTACACTGCTATCATAACAGATTCTGGCATTATATCAAATGTTAATATGCATAGCAGCATACTTACCAGACCTTTACAGGAGCATGGCAGCATTAAAGAAGAGAATATAGAGTTTAGTGACTGTAGCTACTATGAATCATTCATAGATATTAGAAGGCTGCAGAGAGATTAGAGAGAGCAGGGCAGGCTCAGTAGATGCATTGTGAAGCTAGGTAGCCAGTTGTACAGTAATAAGAAGGAAAAGCTTCCTTCACCTAGCTTCTCCAAGAAAAATCATGCATATCACTATAAATTACTGGAACACTGTTCACCTTGACAGATCTCCTTCCTCTTCCTGGCTTGGTACTCTGTGGTGGTGGGCTAATTGTTATAGGTTCATGTGGCATGAACTGGATATTGCTTTCAGAATCCAGCTTTACTCCATTCTGCAGAGATGTTCCTTTGGAAGCACCTTCCACAAACAGGTTTGTTGGGACTTCAAGAAAGCCATTCCGTTCTCTCTCTGGTATCACATTGGGAATTCTTGCTGCAGGTGACTTACTCTCAAGTGGCCACAGGCTTGTTAGTGTTTCTCGTTTGCCAGTTCTATTAGAAATCTGGTCAAACTGTTTATCAAAGTAGTCAGTATCACCATTTGAAGCACCATCACCCACCGATGTCAAGGTACTTGGACTTTTCTTCTGGTCAGATTTTAGAGAATCAAATGAAGGTGGTGCAGATTGGGTTGGCTGTGTGAAAGGATCATCACTGAAAGGGTCTGGATTAGGTGTAGGAAAGAAGCTGAGATTGGTAGAGAAAGAACTCTCAGGCAGGAAGTGTGTCTGTGCGTTTGGTTGTGGAAGAGAGGCTGTGATGCCATTCAAGAAGAGATCCTCTTTTGCAAAGGTTTGTTTGGTCTCAATTTCAGAATTAAAATCCACTAACAGAATCTCTTTAGCTTCCTATTTTTTCAGAGAGAAAAATGAAGTTAGTTATACATAGATTTTGCTGCCCAGTTAAAAAGCTCAAGGAAAATAGTTGCAAAAGAAGAGATCCTAGTATCCAATACACTCTACCAGTAAATATTCAAAATTATACAGGCAAGGACTGCTGTCTCTAGCCAAATTACAGTTATTTTGTTTCTGAAACCCAATACTGAAACATCAGTTTTCAGATCCCATAGTTAAATATCAGATCCTTGTTCTTCAATCTAGAGACTGTAGATTAGTAAGAACTAATTACACCTAGATTTTCACTTGAGTTAAAGACCCCTGTTTGATTTCTCATCCTTAGTTTTGACAGTGAAATCACACTGCCTTAGTATGACTTCAAGTTGCAGTTTCAGCTTCAGAATAATGCTGAAGAGCTATTTGCCAGTGGAAGGTAACATGCTAATTCTCCACCAAGCATGCAGTGTAAGGGTAAGACTTGGTCACTGGCTGGGTTGACAGCACCAACTGCATCACACTGATGGTGGCTTACAGTGCCAGATTTAAAATGACAGGATTTTTGGGGTCATTCTGAGCTATGATGAGGTTTTTGCACACTTTTGGGCAATGAGGCCAAATTTTGACCTAGAGCTACTGGAATGACTTACGTAGAATTAAGTACTAGAGTGATATTTAGTGTGATTAATTGGATACTTCAATAGCTCTAGTCCAGCAGTATCGTGATGACTCCTAAGCAGATGTCTTAGTAAAACCAGTACTTATAACTAGGATTAAATTTGCTTTCAAAGAAAAACCCAAGGGAATTAAGCTAGATTCTACTTACTGTGGGACTGCTCATATCAGGGGGTGTTGACATATCACCAAACAAGTCCATCTGGTCAACTCCCTTGAAGCCAGAAATATTGAAAGAATTGGTATCTGTTAGAGCTCTCACAAGAAAAAGAATCAAGCACCATGAGATTTACTGTAAAATCTGCAGTAAACACCATCTATGAACACTGCATTTCCTACACAATATGGAGACAGACAGTTATGAACTCTTCAATGACATAACAAAATTTTAAAATCTAACCTACCAGCTTCATTTTTTCAGCTTGATCAGCAGGCAGTTCTTCACCACCATTCTGTAATAGATGAAAAACAGTGTCAGAAATAACTGGAATTTCAAAATTTGCCTTAAGCAAGGCAAATGCTTTAAAAAGCAAATGATGGAGAAGGGAAGCATGAGAGAGATCACTACTCAGTATTAGTTCCACAAGCCCTTTTCACTTCCATTTCAACATAATTGGGCATTTGACATTGCCTTCATAATGTTGGCAGCATAAAGAAAGTCAAAATTAGATGTGGTGCAGCAGCATACCTAATCAAGAGACGCTGAGTGGGAGTGACCTACCTCAGTCTTACTTGCTTCTTCACTCTAAAGAAAAAAGAAGATTTTTAATACCTGAACATCATGTAAAATATCAAAAGTCTCTCACTTTGGAGGAGCTTATCAGACCTAGGCAGTCAGACAGCTGTCACAACTGCCAACCAATAGCGTCCAGTGTTTCTGGATTTAGGCAGAGCTTATCAAGTCTTAAAAGAGCCCAAAACTCAGCCAAAATTTAAACAATTTATGCTGAGTCATGGAGTTTCTATACTCACCTTTTTCTTTTCTTCTTCTTCCTTCTTCTTCATATTATAAATTAGTTGGAAGAGGTCCTTAAGATCAGAAACCAGAGGCTCAGCCTGGAAAAGAATGTAGATTTTAGGCCATGTACTATTTTTACCTGGACTTCTACTGCTGCAATCTGTGCAACAAACCAAACTTCCCTAAATGGTGCAAGACTTAGCTTGAGATAACAGCAAAAGCAAGAGTTTAAGGACCTGTTTAGTCTTCATACAAGATTCTGCTTATGCAGAATCCAAGGGGAAGGGACACAACTGGTGCAGAATTGTTGATAGCTCTACAAAAATGGCTGTACAGGAATTTGTACTAACCTGCTATGTTTTTGCTAAAAAGCTGCTGGCAATACTTCTTAATAGCAAGTCCTAGAAGTGCAAAATTTATACAAGCCTTCTGGTAGTGTCCAGAGAGGTAAAACATTTTGCATATATCTATTTGCTACCAACTCTAGCACTGAACGTGTTGAAAGCTTCTATATATACTGTTTTTATTTAAACGGATACAAATAGCAAATGAGTAAGGCAAGTGTAAGGTAAGATTATCATCACCCCAAATGTATGATCATCACATTATCATCACCCCACAGAGCAGCTTTAAATGGGACCTGTGACATGATGACAGTTTAATGTTAATAGAAGGCTCAGCATGCCCTGCAAATCCATTAACAAGAATGTTGTTGAGAAGGTGTTGAATTAGCTACACTGCATTGGAACACTTGTGTCAGCAGCTTGTCAATGCACAGAGTAGGACATGTCCCCATCTGCAGCCTCTACCATTGACACAAGCAGAGAATCCTTTGAACAGATTCACACCCCAGCACCATCCGCTCCTAATCAAGGGGTTTAGAACATGCAGCTGCAGGAAGAGCCATTTCAAGAATTATCAACTTTAACAAGGAGTACAGCTGCAGCAGACTAGAGCTGCAGAAGTCCTTACTTCTGAGATAGACAAGTTTATGACAAAAACACCCAGCAGGAAGTCAAGAGCTCAGCTAAGGCCTGGCTGAGCTTAGAGGCTGGCAAGCAGCACCCTGTGGTGAAATGAAGGAATAGACTCCAGAGTACATACAAAAGGCTTTTGTGCTTCATCTACAACTCCACTGAAATCAATACAATTATTGGTCAGAATGCTGACAAACTAATAAAAAAGACTTAGGAGAAGGTCTTATAGCTGTTACTGAAGTATTAACATGCTCCAACAAGGAACTCCTCAGTCTCACTTGTTGTGGGTCCAAAGCTGGCCAACAGATTCTTGAGGGGGGCAGGCAGGAAAAGGTAAAAATATTTCTAGCTTTGAAGTCTGGGCTCAACAAGTCATTATACTGACTATTATTAAATCATTATAAAAGC
>VWYO01019042.1:101203-116688 GCA_013400275.1 Rhadina sibilatrix
TATTAAATCATTATAAAAGCAAGCTGATAAATAAAAAATACCTAACTTTATGAACCTGCATAATTCCTAGTGTAATTTTAACATAGTTTTTCCCAGTATTGCTTACAGACAGATTCTCCTCAGAGAAACCAACCTTGCATCTAGGATTTCTGCATGTGAGGAACTTATCACAGAAGGATCAGAATCCCTCCCAACAGGTTAGGGTTAGGCGATCCTAGGAGGACTAGACCTGTCATTTACAGGCTCCAGAATCATTGTTGCAATTCAATAAGTGATTTGCCTGCTGCACAAGGCAAAGCATCACATGAACTAGACTAATGTAGTTCTATATTCCTGTTAATTCAGAGTGAAGCTCTGTCTATTTTACTTAAGAATTAGTACTTTCACAGGGGGAAGCCTGTACTAATGGCTCTGTTCATCTCACTAATGACTTTCATGGTACATAGACAAGTTAAGCATTGTTAATCATAGTAACCAAGACTACTTGAGTGCTTTTATTCTGGACTACAAAAAAAAAAAAAACTGTACAAGACAGAAGCCAGTGGTGACATAGTCAATTCCTATTTTTCTTTCAGTAAAATCTACCCATGCATGCTGGTATTCCCCAAAGGAATTTTGTAGGATTACCAGCAAAACACTAGACCCTTATCACATGTTAAATGTTTACACAACAGCATTATCCATAGCACGTGAATGAAAGTGTCTGATTCATACCTGTTGGGCTGTTTTTATGGCAAAAAATTGGTGCTGGCCTTCTCCTCCACAAATGTAGCCAAAGGCACGATTGTCTGTTACATCCCGAGCAATAAAGGAGATTTTGTTTACTGGATGCTCATGCTCTATGACCTGGGATTGGGAAAAAACCAAACCTATTGGTTTAAATTTCTGGAAATAATAGCTGCTATTCTCTGTAGTAAGAATGATTGAGACTGTTAAAAGTCTTCAGTCCAAACCTCAGATTTATCAGCCTTTGACTAACCACAATAGGATGCAGCTGTCTGACAGGAGTCTTCAGCATTACAAACATTTCACAAATGAATTTTTATATGTGGAAGTGGGGTATAGTGCCCAAATAGGAATCTAATTCATATTGGTCTAACTTCCAGGTGCCTCACTAGCTTTACGAATCACATTAAGAAAATAAGTTATATCTTACCCCAGTTTTTTCGTCTATTATCTTGATACCAGAGAGGGAGATGTTTACCCAGATCTTCTGTTTGTGTTGACCCTGGGAACGGGCTGCTGCTGCCATTCCCTAAAGAGAATGAATGCCACAGTATTGAAGAGTCTTTTGTTGGATTTAGCTTTAACTTGTTTTTTGTAACATATTATTGCTTAGGTTTAAAGTGATACCACAGATCTAGACTATTTCCTCTGTAAATGTTTTAGAGCTTTAAAATAGATTTTAGTCCACAAAACTGCCGCAGTAGCAGCATCTTGACCTGCTTTTCCAGTCTGATTGAAGGAATGTGAATGTTCTGTACTACAGAAGTATGGTCTTTGTTGCTGCAGAGATTATTTTTTAATATGTTTAATATGTTTTTATCTCTCAGTGTCATTGAAACAGGATACCAACTTGTGTTTGAGGTCAGTGTTAAATTGCACAGCAATCCCCCCTTCCCCTCCAAAACCAAGCTCAACATTGGTGATGAAATTCATACTGCCAGCATTCATACAGGATGCCTACAGACCCAAAGGAATGTTCCCAGACTTTCAGAGAAATGTCCTTTGAGCCAGAGGTTACAGTTTAGGAAGCAACATCTATCTAGACTGTGCTGTTAGTAACTACATTACCATTAAGTTGTGTTTGAAGTTTTGCCAAAGTGACTGTTCTGCTTTTTGAAGAACAAGAGATTGTTAACCAGAGATTGTTACTTATAGGACAGATCAAGCCCTTACCTTCAGCTTCATCATTGAATCCTGACTCATTTTGTCTCCTCTTGCCTCAGGGACATCATCTATGCCAATCAGCTTAGCCTTGTATTTTACACCATCACCTTTGAATCTAACCAAGAGGGATTCATCTGTTTTTTCTGGCCCTGGAAACAGAGAAAAGGTGGAGGTGGGTCTGTTTGTGGTTTTGTTTTGTTTTTGTGGGGTTTTTTTTGTTTTGTTTTGTTTGTTTGTTTGGTTTTTTTGTTTTTTTTTTGTTTTGTTTGTTTTGGTTTTGGTTTTTGTTTGTTTGTTTGTTGGGGTTTTTTTGGGTTTTTTGGGGTTTTTTTGAGGTTATTTTTACGTTTGGGTGAGTTGGGATTTTTTTTTTTTTTTTTTTTTGGGTTTTTTTTGAGTTTTTTTTTTGTTTTGGGGGGTTTGGTTTTTTTTTTTTTTTTTTTGGTTGGGCTTTTTTTTTTAATTATAGAAATGGCTACGTGAAGGTTTGTGATCTTGAAAAAATATATACACCATATATGTATACACCAAGTACGTGTTAAAACTGTCTCACGAGTTTAGCTGACTAAAAATCCACGTGCACTGTAAGACTCCTTTAAGGTCACAGTAATATTGCAGAATGTGGCCTCAGTTTAGAGTGGAGTCCAGTATTTACTGTCTGGGGGCTTCAGAACAATTGTTTGCCACATAAAAAACTAAAATGTAGATAAGCAGAAATAATAATAGAAAAAAAACCATGCAGAAATGGTACCTCCCATGGCCATACGGGGTGCTCAGAAAGGCCTTTAGCTGTTATCCCCATGTTCTGAGGTAGGTAGATCTCTTCTTGCTGTGCAAAAATAATCTCCCAGTTCCCATACTACAACCTGATATTAACACTATCATTACTATGAGTCCCGGTACTCTTTCCCTTACAAGCATTTGGGATTTTAACCAATTTGTTATTTCTGCTGCTCCTGCTAGTAGGAACTGCTTGCTTTTCTTCTCTGCATGCTCAACATAGCTGAAGTATGTACCTAGGTATGTATTTTTATATGAGCTAATTATATTTACATGATCTAATCTATCAGAAGATCTATTATCTGATATACAATAATTCTCATGGAATGAGTTTTCTAGGTTCCCTGGACAGAATTTCTATTTAGTACAAATCTCCCTTCTGGAGGGTGGGGAGGAGTCAGGTTAAAGTTCAGACTAACAGCTAGCATGATGTTTCAGGGTCTGGTCACCTCCTCAGGAGGCTCTCACTCCTCTGGGCTCTTGCTTACTTGTCAGGCTCAGCAAACAACTTACTTAACAGTGGAACAGACAACTTTACAACTTAAGGCTAGAAAAAAGCTCTTAAAAACAAAAGCCTATCTTCTGGTTAAGTTTATTATACTGGCATATTTACTCACTCTTCTGGTCATCTGGAAGACGCAGAGTTATTTCAGCAGTAATGGAAAGGTGATCTTAGTTGAGGCAAATGCAAAAGATTAAGGGCACAGAACAGAGAAGGGTTCAAGTGGTAAGCATTTCTTACCTTTCTTTTTTTCTTTCTTAGAAGATTGTGCCTTTGGTGGAGCCTGTTGTTCGGGCTGGCTGCTGGTAGCAGTAGTTTCAGCCTCAGTAGACATGATGGGATTGTGGCCAGTTATGTTCACTGTAGGCTTAAAAGTCCAAATAACAGTCAGAAGACAGACATAATATTTTACCTTGAAGAATAAATATTCCTATTAGAGCTGTTAGTCCATCTGAGTTCCACTGAGCACTGATGCCTGAAAGTGTAATGAGTGATGATATGGCAAGTATGACTCAAAGCCAGACTACACAGAGTGTGAAGTTATGGCCAGGAGGTGACGAACCCTCACCTCAGTAATACCTAAGCAGTAGGGCACACTGCTACATCAATGGGCTGTACTTGCACCAATGTGTTTTGATCTGTCAGTCTTTAGCTTTCTTTACCTTTTAAGGCTATTTATACAGACTCAGGTATTTTTGTCTATTCTCATTCAACACAGCCAGCTGTACCTCTGAAGTAGTGTAGGAGAGAAAGCAAGAAACATTTGCTAGGATCTGTTCCCAATACCCATGAGGATGACACCAAAATGCCCAAAAGATGTCAATAGATATTATTAATGTTTCTATAATCGGCAAAAGTCAGAGGTTATACCACCCAACAGGTAAAACCAAGTAATTTCCTCAGGCTGCAGACAGACGGTTCCAGTAAAAACACAACAGAACTTCAAGCCAAACCCCACACACACTTGTCTTAACAGTAATCAAATTCAGATTTTCAAAAACCCTGCAAATTGACAAAAAGCTTTTAGGACTTAGCTCTATGCCATGTGACCCTTTTGCCTCTGAGACACAAATTTAAAATATAGTTTACAGTCACGATGTTTTGCTCCAACATGGCTAAAGCATTCACTCTTACCAAACAGAGGTACTCAGGGCACCTTTATAGAGTTATGAAAGATCTAAACCAAGCCAGAAAATCCTGGATATCCTCATCTGCTACAGAAACCATTCTATCAAACTTCTATCTGGGATATTGCAATGGCTGCAGTTAGTCCCTCGAATTTTAGGATGGCAAATGAAGTTAAGAAATTGTTTAGTGAATAAATAGTTGGGTTCCCCTCTAATTCCCCCTACATCCAGGCAACCTGCTACAGATCAAACCCCCCTTTTTATCTAGCATTTGGGACACAATTTCTATGTAGATACAAGTGCTGAAGTATTGCATAGCCCCTTGCATTAGAAGTTTTTTATTCCAAATAGCCAATTCCTCATTTGCCTTAGTAACAGTTGATGGTTTACCCATTACTTGAAATGCACTTTCAGGGTTTTGCTCTCACTCCTGCCTTCCCTTCCTCCCCCAATTTACTGCTAAGTTGATAACTAGACTGACTCAACCAGCTTGACACTAACTGAGTAATGGATATAAATTCTTAACTGACTCTTAACCCAAGAAGAATACAAATTCCTAGATCTTAAAGAGAGAATTTCATCCTGAAAGCCTCAATTTCCACTTAACCAGGAGGAAGGCCTTTAGTGAACTAGCTAATCTAAGCAAAATTAGACCTGGCTTGTTACCAGATGGTTTGTGAATTGCATTTAGCATTGGTCAAGTAAATCAACAGAGATAAGGGTGCTCAAATGGGAAAGAACTGTCAGCTGTACCTGTTCTCCTCTGTAAGCAACTTATCTGGCCACAGTTAGGGAACATTTGATGCAACGGAACAAAGGTGTTGCTGTGAAAGTTTCAAGTGGTTCTGAGCAGAAATAGATGTCAGAGAAAGTTTGCTTTAGCAAGCCATGGTTATTTAAGAAATGTTATCATTGAAAGAGTGGCTTGTATGTCCATTCTGACAAATGGTCAGGGGGAAAACTATTAAGCCTGTAGGGATTTTGGAGAATACTTGCTGCAGTGCTAAAACAGACTGTGCCTATTGAAATCCACATTTTAATCAGATAAAGTGAAGTCAACTGAATTCTTCTCTCAGAGTAGCTAAGCTAGTTTGACTAATAGTGTAGTTTTGGGTGGAGATAGCTCTCAGGCATAATCATAAGGAACCCCTCCCTAGATTTATCAAGTCCTTCAGAAATAACAAAGGAAAGAGAGTTAAGGTTGGATCATTAGTTAAACACTCGCTCCTATATGGAAGATTACTGTTAAGAGAATAAAAGGAAAAGGCCCAGAAGAGAGAAATAAGACTTTCTCTCAAGAAGTTGATTTGAAGTTTTAGGACATTCTGCCTAGTTCCATTCTGGAAAGAAGAAATAAGAACCTCAAGGCACTGAATCCTGCACGTCAGTGATCCTTTTTCCTCTAATTAGCAGAGCTACACCCAGCTGGGGTGTCATACAACTTGTATCACACACTGAAGTAACATTGAGAGGCAATAAAAAAGAATTAACTTAGGAAAGAGCAAATATGCACAAGCAAGACCTCACTTTAGCAACTGTAAAATGGTCTAAATGTGCACCTGCCGTCTTTGAATTCAAGGCATCTCTGGTCATCATTGACATCTTCCTTCATTGTATGGAAGTCAAACCACTAATTTTTATAGAACCAGATAGCAAAAGAAAACACAGTGGAGGAAGATGGGCAGGGATGCACACAAGTGTGGCTGAACTTTGCAAATACCCAATCTTACTATGGAAAAGCTCATTTTTAGTGTTAGCAATGCAATTTTAGGTTAGTGAGGACCTTTTGGCTACTTTACAGGACCTACTCTCATATCTGAGATCTGGCAAAACTCATACTCCCTGGTGAGATTTTGCATTACATGATGATCATTCCTCATACCTTTGGAGAACCTGGTGTCTTTGAAAATCACCTCAGAAACAACAGAATTAGTAAAACTAATAATATATAGATAAAGGCAGCCTTAATATGTATTCATATTTTAAATAACTACTTTTTGATACCTGAGTTAAGCCAATGTCTAGAACTAAATTGTCTCTGGCTTCACCTTAAAATTTTGCTGAGGTGGGGGAAACATATAGCTTTAGCTAGCAATAATCTATTCTGCTCACTATAAAAAAGCCTCAACCACAAGTAAATATGGATTCCGGGCTTTACACTCAAGCCAAAGCTTAGCAAGATCTTCATCAGACTTAAGTTTGTCTTATCTTAATGGAAAGTGCTGGTGTGCTTAACATGCAAGTAACTAAAATAAAGCTCAAATATTCCATTTGTTTCTTGGAGGCTTCCTTTTACAGTACTTAGCATCTTAGAATTTCCTTACTCCAGCTGTGGGTGGAAGGCAACAAGACTAGAATTGTTCTCTTACACTTTAATTTTGAGGTCGTCTCAAAAGAGTCAACCAGCAAGCATGGCATGGTTAGAGATGCATGTGCTTTTATGCAAGGGCGAAAGGACAGTCGAGCCTTCAGATATGCTGGCATAGTAAAGAACAAGATCATCCCCCCAGCAACTTAGTTTAAAACAGTTTGAATCTTGCCCATGTGTATGAGTCCGTTGATTGGTATTACCACACCTTAATTACTCACTAATCAGTTGTATGGCCCATCTTCATTACTGTGCTAAATGCACTGTTTCAAGAATCAAAAGTCTACAGATTTATAGATGCTGCCATCTTGGGAGAAGTGCACAAAACTCTGCCTGTATCACCACATACATATCACATACATTTTTCTCACCCACTTTTTAATTTATTCCAGACAAGGAGTGTAAAGAGACCACTAGCAGTATCTTCCTCCTTTTCTTCAGGGACTATTCTGTGAAGAGCAGACAGATACTGATGACTCCTTAGACAAACACCATGTCAGGCCCTCAACACACAGTCCTTGATGTATGACTTGCTACATACTGTCTCAAGTCAGACTACTCTCCATTCAAGATTTGTACTTCATTTCTACACAGTTATCTTAGACAAGTCAGTGTTATAACTTCTGGCATCTTCATGTGCTCTTGGTGTCTTCTCTGACACCCTCTCTGCAGGGAGGGCTGCCAGTAATGACAAGTCATCCCTGAAATACCTGTTTCTTAGTAAGATTTGGAAGAACATGCCAAACAATTTTTGAGCAACATTTAGTTTCCCTTAGAGATGCTTTTACAGATCTCTTATATTTGAGAAAGGGGTGGCAACATGATAGATGTCCTTAATGATTATGTTTTTGTCCTGTGCACAAGTGAATTGAGAATCTTCATTATGGCTGTAGTTTGTCATAGAATTAAGGACTGAACAGAATCCTCACCAACAGACAGGCTTTCTCCCCCACAGCAGGCAAAGATAAATATCTCAAAGTTGATGAGAGATTATCTGAGAAGAGGTTAGGGACACCCAAAAAGTCAGAGGCAGATAGGCTAAACATCTGCTCAGCAGCCTAATACTTTGTCCTCTTCACAGTCTGTGCTCCTTCTTTGTCCCTAAAAGTACATGATTCAGCTTAAAGAGCTCTTGCATGTAAATATTAACCTTGAATTAGAATCTGCAAGGCTGGGAGAGGACACAAGAAGCTTTTACTGCCAAATGAAATATAGCCTGTTAGGATGAAGTAGTATCAGGAAGCATAGCAATAGTTCAACTGCTGAACATGTTTCTGGGGCAGGTTGTTTCCTCCCCCACTGTTCTTGAAGGGTTAGTCAGGTTCTTCTGGTTAGAAGACTGTGTTAGTGAATTCAAGACTTTAGTTTTCAAGCTAAGAAAATAGACTAAAGGCTAAACAGCAATTCACACAATGACTAGCAAGAGTCAAAGTTGTAAAGCCAGATAGTCTGTTATCAGTAAATTATCTTGACTGGCAGCCTTCTGCTCACATCAGGAGTATAATAGTGCATTTGTGTGAGCCCCTGTAGGGCTGACTGACATTTACATCTAACAAATCCCCATCTGATTATCACATTTTCTGCTTAGCTCCTGCTTCAAAGGTAGTAGCCTTGAAAAGCTCTAGGTGTGCATTAATAAATCAATAACATAAAAGTGCTAATCAGACTTTTGCTTTTTAAACAGGATCACTCATGCTGAGGAGTCAAGTAAAATATAGGCTTAAATGTTTTCTTTCATTGCTAGAACACCCATTGCTCTGGTATCTGACAGTGTCTAAAGAGTTCAAGTTGAATAAACCTTCTGTAACATGACACAAGAGATTACAATGATTTAGATGGAACATTCCAGATTCTTATTCTGATGCAAGCATTAACATTAGTCTGTTTTCTCTATTAAAACAATCAAACTATTCTGTTATGAACCAGCATATGTAACAACTAATATCCATGAGAAGTAATTGTTAAAAAATGTGTTCACACTTATACATGACAAGTACTTGCTTGAAGGCAAGTGGTAGAAGAAAGTTCATAGACAGCTTGGGAACTATTCACCTCCAGTTTTAGCCATGTCTGGAATGCAAAAGCAGTGTTACTTGTCAGAAAGATGACTGAATACATACTTTTCTACTGCAGAGTATGACCAAAGGTGGTTGATCTTGTAAGAGAGACAGCTGAAAAGGATATTAAACTACACTGCCTGGCAAGTGCAGCTAACTGTCATTCCCACAATTCAGTAAGGCCTAGATTAGCAATGCACCCTCCACTCAGTCCAAAAATCCTGTTGAACTGTCCTGCTTAGGCTATAGATTGGCAGAAATGTGCTTTGTGTTCAAGAGATCATTTGCTTGATATTGCGACTTTAGTTAAACCAGGTGCTTACCTGTTGGACCAAGTATTTCTAGGATAACATGATTTTACCTTAGGGAACTTCTTATATGCAACTTGCTTTTCAAGCCCTGTTTGATGTTTTGTCTTCTTACCCAAGAGGTGCATTGATACTTTGTTGAGGTACTGAAGGCAGACTTAGTCTAAGGACTTCCTCTGTCAACACGAATTCCAGTTTGGAACAGACTGTAACAGTACTTACATATTGCAGGATGTGGAACACAGTCCAGCTCTCCATCATATACAACCAGTAATAAGAAAAAGGGAAGGGTGACCTTCATGTACTTAGTAGGACAGAAGCACAGCAATAGATACATCAGGGAATACCTCCCTCCTGCTGCTCCCTTCCCTAGTACAACTACCAAGTAGATACAGATCTTAGTGCACTAATTAGCCATGTCAACTACAGATGTTGGCGTGTACCATTGCTGGTGCAGGATCCTGCCTGTGAAACCACACAGACATCCCACCGTTCAGCCAACTTGCCAGCTGCTATTTCATCAGCTGAACAGAACAGTCTGTTCTCATCACATCAGTCTCCTCTGAACCTCCTGGCTTTTAGCAAGAACGTAGAAATTCAAACCTAGTTCCCAAAAGTGTTTCATACACACTTGAATCATGGCCAAGAGAATATCACTAAGTTAGCAGCTGGGATCGAACAGGTCACACAGTTCAAGTAGTGCAATTGGATTGGTACATTTTTATCATTCTACTATGCTTTTAAGAACATGATTTCTGATAAGTTACTAGTTACTTGTAAACCCAGCTAAAGCAGTGGCTCTGTTTTGAATTTTTCTTCCACTTTTCATGGAAATAAATATATCTTTTGCAGGAAGATTTAAGCAATGGGCTCAAGAGAAGTAATGACCAGTTTAAATAAGCTGTACCTGATGAACCTGGTTCCCTGAAGACTTGAGCACAAGATGAAGGAAACTAGCACTGTCACAGTGTTTGACAGAGCTATTTTTTCAGCCAGGAACGTCAGTATCCAAAGGTAGTGCCCAGATATCTAGCCAGTCCACCTCAAACTATGAGTTTTTCCAGGGATAAGACAACATGTTGCAACAAGGCTTGATAGCAGCCTTTCCAATCTCTGTTCATTAGCTATGGTAACCTATTAATTAATTTATTGAATTAAGAAAGCACTTTTAGTACTAGCAATACCAACATCTGAACTCCAAACTCTTCCCTTAGAAAGAAATTCAAAGGGCATATTGAGATACCTTTCTTGATAGAGAGCTATTACTTTGGAAACAGAGACTAATTAGATTATACATTTAAATTATCCACAAGATTTTTCTTCTTATCAGCCTTCAAGAAAGCCAGCATGTTTTATAACCTGCTGAGGGAGCATGCCTCCATATCCCTCTCCAGTTTCCAGTTCTGAAGCCTCACAGATTAGTGGCACCTGAGCCAGAGCTCAGCTGTCTGTTGTAGTTATTGCTAAGGAAAGCATCACCTGCCCATGGGATGAGTAATCTCAAGCAATATGGCTGCAGTGCCTACAGCTCAAGCTTTTATCAATATTCCTTGTCTGAGACTCACTGCATATACCAAACAACATGGAAGCAAAGCAGTTGTTATTCAAGGCATCTAGTGTTTACTCAGATGCAACTGAGCTTGAACTGAACAACAAATCAAGCACTTCATTTCCAACTGCACTCCTAAAGCCCTCCTGCCTAGAAGGCCTGGTTCTGATCTTCTTGCTTGTTAGTATAGTGAAGGACTCCTGCCAATAACCATGCTTTTCACCCCTCCTTCTCAGAGCAGGAACTTGACACATATTGAAGCTGTTATCATAGGTTATGTCAGCTGCATACAGTTAACTGTCTGCTGCTGGCACAGTTATCCCTCTCTGCAGTTTGGTTATATGCAAGCTGTACTGAGACAGATTGCATATGTTCTGCACAGTTTACTCTTAATTGTGTTCTCTACCAGTTCACAAATTTATCTGTATGAGAAGTAGGATTTTCCTGTATTATTCTTGCATTCACACAGCCTAAACCCATGTAATCCTGGCTGTGTTGTTGAGTACTGCAGTTTGCTTACCCAGCCTGGTATCCCATGAGCAGCCAAAAGCCTATCATTAAACATCCATTTCAGCAGTAATTGAAGAGCACTCCACCTACCCCCCAGATATTGTGCCTCTCAATACACAAATTGTTGTAGCAGTTACTGTCACAGGAGTCAATCCACCCTGCCTCTTGTAAGAGATGCAAATTATGTTCATTATGTATTCTGAGAAGACTGATGAAAATTTTGCTTGCATAGCCTACTTGTTGTAGGCTCTTCTACAGTAGTTCCAGTCTTGTTAGGTATTATGAAGCATACTGCTTAATATAAAGGTTACACTTGCCTTTGAGATTAGTTATTACCAAGGCCCCCAGCTCTCCCTTGTATATGCAGCAAGAAAGGCAATGAATAACTACACAAGACTGAAATCTAAGAAGGTGTTACAGAAAGATCTATACCAGAGGTTAGAAAGGATTAGCTAGGAATTTTAGACTTCCACTACAGCTCTTACAGTAGATGGCCTACTGAACAGCTTTCATAGATGAAACTATTCTACCATAAGTTTCCCTAGCAGTAATTATAATTACAGATATTAGAGGAAGTTTACACTACTATTTGTAAATGCAGACTATAAAACAATCTTGACCAGGGTCTCTTAATTTCCTGATCTATCTATCTCTATGATATCTATCTCTATGATAGTCTTGACAGCACGCTATAGGGATGCCCCCCTCTCTCAAAAGCACACAAGGAGAAGCGTCAAATCTAGAGTTTACCTTCCATTAACCAGGGTAGCCATTGTTTGCAGACAGGTCTGTGATTCAAGCTACTAGAAAACTAGTTCTTACTCATAGAGCGACCTTTGTCCCTTGCCTCAAAGCACAAATGACTGTATTCTGACAGGGCACAGAAGAGGTCTGTAAGGTAGAAAAACAAGTTGTAATATTAAAACTACATCCTTAGTGCTCTTTTGTCCCCTCCTAAGAGGAAAGTTTCATCCATAGGCATTTTCACCATGGGGCTAAAGTTGTTAGGTGTATGGCACATCAGCATTAGAGCTTGAATAGACTTTGCTAGAGGCAAAACTTCCTAGCTGACATTGTGGTGAAGTCTCCTGACTGTCAAGGTGAAGGTCTATTATCCTGTCTCTTAGACCTACTTTTTCTGCTGAAGAGATAATCCTCATCTTATTGCTTAAGGATGCAACATGAACTGACAGAACAGCAGGAAATTCAGCTCCAAGGCAAATAATCTGTCCTGAACTGGCCCTGTAATGTCTGAGCTTTTAGATTTAAGGGGACATGTAGCACCAGCTACAAAGCTGTATTAAAAGCTTCTAAAACTAATTAAAAAATGACACAGATAATTATTTATAAAGATCTACAGGGCATTTCAGCTGAGACACTTCATCCTCAAGCACTCCAGAGCATATGCAAGGCATAGTCCTTCAGATGAGGGGAGACTAGAATGGTCTATGTCTCCATCAGCCAGGGGTGACAAGACCTGGGTGGGAGAAGATGCTTTTTTCAGCATTCAACTGCCCAGCTTGTATAAACAAGGTAATCCTGCTGAAACTGGTACTTTTTGTTTTTTGACTTGGCCAGACACTGTGCCTCATCCAGCTTCCTTATAACCCTGAGACCCTTGAGCCCAGGCAGAGACTCAGAATCAGGTTTCTAATGCCACTTTTTCTTTTCAGTTACAACCCTTTGCCACCTTATTTTATTTGATCTCTTCAACATAACCCCAAGTTGTACTACTGTGGTGTCCATGCTGAGGTAGTGAGTAGTGGCTTATGCCTGTTTGTGTTTCACAGCTGAAGCTCATTAAGACCTCTTGGCAATCCCCCATCCCAGTGGTATCATCTTGATTCTACTAACAGACCATTAGTCTACATGCAAGATCTAAAGTTCTTCTCCAAAATCCTTGCAGATTACAAGTTACCTTCACACTGCTTCATCATTTATTTTGTCAGAATCTAGCCAGCAAGCAGGATTTGTATCAGCACTGTTTCCAGATCAAGCTGGTTTTCTCTAGATGTGGAATTTATTGCTTTGTACAGTCAAATTCATGTTTCTGTAGCAGTCTCATGTTGCTATCCTTGCAGAATAAATTCCACAAGCATTCCCAGTGTTAACCCAGCTGGTCACACAAATTTCCTGAAAGTGAGGTTTAACTAGGAAAGGAGAGCATCAATAGGAGAGAAAAATCAGCAGGTTTGACAACAATACCCAACAACTATAGTATATTGGTACACTTTTCCATTATATGTCAAGCTATGGCTTTTTTACTTTGACTCTTGAGCATCCACACTGGATTCATGCTTCCTTGACATTAAGTACATTTATTTGGTTTCCCACAGAGAAAAAAATCTACCCTTTCCATACATTACAACCACCTAGAGTGATTAGTGCTTAGAGTGTCTCTTCTCATATTTTTCTGCTTGAGAAATAGAGGCCTTGAGAAAGAAGTATCCATAGCAGGTACTGGTCTGCAGTGTGCAGGTAGTTTAACAAGTAATGCTCTTCTCAGTGAGAAAACAGATTGTGTAGAGATACTTAGCATCATTGTAGAAGACATTTGGTGGATTGGACAATCACCTTTACCTTCACAAAAAGAAACTGATGCCAGCTATATAATACTTGAAGGACTTGGCATTCACTTAATTTTACACTGAGCTTTCCTATTCACGAAATCATGATTGCTAGTCAAGCCTCTGTTCTGATTCTCACCTTTCATTTAGCACTTTCATCCCCCTTGCCTTTGCTGCCATTTGGTTGTCCTCCTTCCAATGCAAACCTACTATGAATAAAAATTTCTGCTTCGGATTTGACCAAGTCCTTACACCATCCAGGGAATTTTGAAAAGCTGATTGTACCTCAAGAGATATTGTGCTGGATGCAGCTGCAGTGATTCTTTGAACAGATGTGGTGGGTGACTCCCTCAGACAATGTTCAGCTGGAAAGATTTTCTTTGGATTACAGTTCATGTCTCCAGCCTCACCTACCTCCAGGAAGGTCCTAATGGAATGGACACAAAGACCTGCTAGCATTAATCACCTAGCAGGTCGCTATCAGACACAATGACATCCTTTCAATTTAACATTGCCTGTCAAGCCTTCACAGAAAACAAGAACACACAC
Organism: Rhadina sibilatrix; assembly: GCA_013400275.1. Lineage (NCBI taxonomy): Eukaryota > Metazoa > Chordata > Aves > Passeriformes > Phylloscopidae > Rhadina > Rhadina sibilatrix. The sequence goes on from VWYO01019042.1 coordinate 115,411, forward strand.
CTTCATAATTAATTTTCTGTACTCGAATCTACATCTTTAATTTTGTCTACTTATAGAGATGTTGCTATCCTAGAGCATACCTATGGCCATTCTTTAGCATACAGAGTGCAAATCTAAGCCTTCATGCTCTCAGATTCAGTTAATTTTGGGCAGCCTTGTTTATGGAAGAAGATTTCTGAAGAAAAAAGTGTATCCTTTGAAGGCAAACTGGCTTAATTAGGAGAAGACTTAAAAATTCCTGACTCTCAAAATAATAAAATCATCAGCTTTACCAGTGAATTTGTAGTATGATTTGAGTACTCAGTCTCAAGATTTTTGAGGGGTAAAAGCTCTTTACTGAGAAATCCAGCTGAGGAAATCTGTCTATGTTGGCAACACCTGCGTTTATCTTATGGCTCACTGCACTGGCACCATCCCAGCATTAAGTGTCATCATATAATGGACATTAGACCTTATATATCATCACCTGAGAAGTCAGTTTCTCTGTCAAGATGGAAGACTAATTCTAGATAATCGTCAACATGTACAACTATCCTAGTTTACCCCAAACTGAAGTAGCACACAGAAATTCATCAGCAGACAGAGGAGTGCTCCATTAAAAACAGTAAGGACACTCCATCCAAAACCAGAACAAAACCCTACTCCTGCTTCACAGCATCCTAGGCTGTGTTCTCATTATCTCTGCTATTAGGTTCTTTCATGTTAGTTATTTATTATAACTAATTATTTATAGGAAATAGGAAATTTAGTGTTCATACAGTTAATCTACTTAATGACTTTAACCCCATCCTCTCCACACACAGAACCGAAAACGCGCGTTGATATTGCTCTGCTCTCACGCTTCCCCCCGGCCGCCCGCCTCGCCGGAGCAGGATGCGGGCAGCTTCTACCCCACCTCAGGCAGGACGCGGTCCCCGCAGCCCGGCTCGGGCAGCGAGCGCCGAGCCCCCCGCGGGACGGGGCCACCCCGGCGCCGCCGCCGCCTCCCGGNTACGTGCATGATCCGATGACCGCAGCCGGTAGCCTGGCTGGGACCGGGGCCCCGGTTAAATATTCGGTTGCACTCTCGCCTTCAGATTAGTTAGCCACTCACAGCGAGCGATATGGTTTTAATCAGATGCTGGCAGCTGAGGACTACCCAGGAATGCGCGGTGATGTTTTTGCTGCTCGGTCTTGGCTACTCCCCCTCAACGTGTCGGTGCACAAGTTTAACCCCTTGCGAGCCGCCGCTCCGGCCGCCGCTGCCGGGGCGGGGGGGAGCGGGGGGCGGACAGGCTC
>VWYO01019042.1:117612-132167 GCA_013400275.1 Rhadina sibilatrix
TTTTTTTTTTTTTTTTTTTCTTTTTCATGGATAGCTAGAGCATGCTATTCCTCCCTGTCATTGAGGTGACTAGGAGCTGACAGTTGTGTCTCACTTGTTTGTAACAGCTTTTCGTTTGAGAAGTGCTAATTTTAACCAAAAGGGACACGAGAAACGTCTTTTTATACTCTAGCCTAGTGTACAAGGAAGGAAGTGCATGCCACAGAAGTAAGGAGGCTTTTGCTACAATTAACAGGTTGCTGGCTATACACACGTTGGAATTTGCAGGATTAGATCTGAATTCCTTGGAACACAGTTATATTCATGTTTAACAATGTTGATTTTGTACAGCTGGCAGTGCACTGTCCATTGTTTTGAACAAGTTGTGCTAAACACCCACCAGCAGGACTGGAGCTTCTTGGTCCTGGGGCAGTGTGTATTTTAAAGGATAATACTTAGCTCAGCGTCCTTTATGAGAGTCACACAGGCTGCCTGACACGAAGGTTGACATTGTGCCTACTTTAAACATGGTGCAGTAACAAAGCAACTTCTATGAAGCAGGCCAACCCGGAGCTGGCATAAGCAGGATTATCATCTGTGTTTTGCCCAAACAAACTCCAGGCACATTTCACCAAAAATGTGAATGTACCTTGACTAGTCACAATAATGATTATAGATATGATTTATACTATTTGTTGTTGAATTTGGAAGAAAGGAAAATGCTTTTCATTTGCTGAAAGCGAGCAGTTTAAGAGCCCTTTTTAGGTGCAATGAAATTACATCTAGTACAGAAATGGCAAGAGGTCCTTCAATATGCACCAGCACTTGGCACATCGCTAACAGCCTCACAGGGAAACTTTTTTTAAAACTAAAAAGTGGTTAATAACTAACTAACTTGGAACATTACAGTTTTCTTAGAAAATAGAAAAACGTCTCAAGACTTGAAGGAATGTGCTTTTTTTTTTTTTCATTTTGTAAATCAGCTAAGAACATCTCCCCTGATATCCCACATTGTTGTGCTAAGTGCTAAAATTCAGAACTGTTACATTAAACATATGTAATAGGATTGCCTTGCCTTCTGAATGCAGGAGGAATCCAGGCTGAAAGCCCCACAGGAATTCAGTTATTTTGTCTATACTGCACTGTATAAGGACACATTTTACACTTTGTGGAAAGTAAAATTATCTCTATTTCTCCACAGCAAATCCAGAACCAAATACACAATGGCTGTTATGACTTTAGGAGTGACCATTTAAAGGCTGTAGTAGAGAGGGAGTGCTGTTTCCCAAGATGATGAGTTTTTTCTTATATTATTTTGTGTCCAATTTTACTACTTCTGGCATCAGCTCTGCCCCCACATAAGGATTTTTTTGTGTAAGTTAACTGCTTTTTGTGCAGAACAGTATCAGCCCTAGCACTTTCCAAACACAAGCCATTTTTCAGCAGGTCTAAAATTATCTTGAAGTTGCAGCTGGAACCCTTCACCTCAGTGAGTTTTTCTATAGCTTTCCGGATGTTAACTCTACCCAAACCACAGCCTGTCATTAGGATCACCAGGATTCCAGTCTGGGTGGAAGCTGTGGTAGCAGCATGAAAAACCCCATCGAAGTGCAGAGACTTTAGGCAGACATCAGCTTTCATGAATGCCTTGAAAGTGGTATCAATAACAGTTTGTGAAAAATCTGCTTGCAGCAAAGCAATCTGGTAGCTAATCTTGCAATGGCTTGCTCAGGAATGCATGGTTTATTATTAAAGTAATCTTTTAAGATTTTATTGGAATGTGCTTCCACAGAGATGTTTTTTGCCTTTGTGCACTTTACTATGTGTGTGTCATCTTGTCCATAATTAAACTTTTCACTGACAGACCTGGGACTTTTTTTTCCTTAAACCTCCCACTTTGAATGCTGGAATTTCATTTGAACTTTAAATACTTCCTTGGAATTTGCCATAAGGTAAACTGTCTGCTCCCATACACTTTCCTGCACTGCTACAGATGTTGCAGACACACAATAAATGACTGAATGTAAGACAACTTGCAAACTTTTGTCTTACAGTTAAAAAAAGTCTGGCAGGAATGAAGGAGTTGTTCAGATGCTCATGTTATCCCTAGAGTATTCTCACTTTGGAATATGTGGGGGAAAAGTTAATGGAAAACTGCCCTAGAAAGTACATTTTCAGTGAAGCTTCACTGCTGACAACTGGAAAAGGCGAAGTATGACAAAGGAAACATAAAGGAAGAATTTGTACTTCAGCCTTTGGACTTGTCAGCCAAGTTTCTCATGTGACTTGGACTTGCTGGCCACTTCTTTTTATAAATTCAGTTAAAGATAAAGTCCACACAACATCCGAAGCCAAAAGCATCCTTGCTGTTTTAAAACCTGGAATTACAAACTATAGTTCATTTCAGTACAGCTCTAGGCATATCTCCAGGAAATGCACATTGATAACCTCAGTACCCAAATGCTGGTTCATCAAAAGGACTCAAACTTGTCTTGAAAATATTTTTATCCTGGAATCAAGGATAGACTTGAATAATCATTTAATTGAAGGTTTGCTTCTTGAGACCCAAATCTGGGTGTTTCAGACCCAGACTGCCACAGGAATTTAAACTGGTAATATGTTCAGCAATTCAGAAGTGATCGAGTTGGAGAAGTGTAAGAGCTCTTGAGACTCAAATGATGTAAAATTACTCTTAGTCTATGCCTTAACCACGGAGGTAAACCCCATTATTTTAGATTGCTTTCAGTGTTATTTGCTAACAGGTGAAGCTTACAGCTCACTCAGCTGATGACTACTAATGTGTGGCTGAGAGTGGGTAATTTCCAGCACTAGTTTACTGTCTGACTTGCTTCAGGCAGGAACACTTGAGGAGGAGATGGTGCATTTTAGGAATAGAAGCATATGCTTTGCCAGTGCTGCAGCCCTCCAGCTCTTCCAAAACAAGAGGCACATTGAGATGTTCAGCAGTTTTTTTCTATATCCTCTCATCTGCAGCCATGTTTATCCATAGGACCATGAATTTGTCCAAGCAGAAAATACATTGGTAGGCAATATTATCTCATTTGAAAGAGTGCATTACCCCGACCCAGGTTAGATAAATAAACACAGTATTTTGCTTGGCAGCCATGAAGATCAAGAAAGGCCAATACCTAAGCCATGTTCTCTGACTGTGAGGCTACTCTGTAAATAGTGGGAGGTGACTTCTTTCTCTCTTGACAAAAAGAGAATGGCTTTGTCTGTGTCCTGGTTGACAGTACATGTGCACATACATTCCTGCATTCAGGAAGGGATCTTGGCCATGGTGTGCTTCTTCCCTGGAGAGGTGTTATGTCCAGAAGAGAGGGAGAATTTCAGACCATTCTTCTTGGCAGTGCTTCCCGTTGGTTGGCTGCAGCTCCTTCTGTTTTTGTGTATTACATATTCTGGCTCTGTTTTTTGAGTCCACAGCTGCTGCTTGACTTTTGAGCTTCATAATATTTAGCATCCAAACATGTGAGCCTCTTCTGGGCTCTGGCTCTTTATTTCTAACCTGTTAAATGGAATTTGACAGTAGATTTTCTTAGGCATGTTTGCAAATTCTGGTTTAAAGACCTTAAGTTTTAATCATCTAGATAGTTTCTCAAACCACTTTTACAAACTTAGTCTTACTCCTTTCAGTTAATTGAAACTGTATTTAATGTGCTGCATGATTCCCTGTTTATATGTGTCAGTGTGAAAGCTTGTCCTCAATCCTTGTGATCTGTAAAGCAAAGTTGTGTAAATTGGGCATTATACACAATTTAGATCTAAGCAAATCTAGAAAAATGTATTAAAATCCACAGGGATGTAACACTTGATGTAACATAATCGGGTGTAGACATCCTTGCCAATATGGGTTCTGTCACATCTTTGAAGATTGTAGTTATGAAGTACATAGATTGAGCAGAAGAGAATCTGAGATTAAATAAATTTATCTGAAATTCCAGGAACTAAGCCTTGCCTTTGAGTTTGTCCAACTAAATGAGTAAGTAACTGAGGAGCCCAAACAACTAAACTGAAAGGTGTCACCTTAATCTACATGAGGTTTTTGTGTTTAGCTCATAGATAGTAAAGGCCAGGAAACAACACTGCTGGGATCAGTCATCCAGAAGAAGAAACACACATGGTTCTTTCTTTTATTGTTTTTACAGAAGCTACTTTGGTTACACCCTTTCTGTGCTCATGTACTTTCAGAAATATTCCTCAAATGGTGTTTATTATGTAGGTTATTTCACCCTGATTTAGTCAGTGCATCCTCAAGTAGTACACTAAGAGGCCAGCCCTGGTATATTTCTGTAATACTCAAAAGGTAGCATAAATACTTTCAAAAACATTTTTGGATGAAAATATGTAGTGCAGACCTTTGGACTGACATGATTTAAATGGTTTTTCATCTGCTCATCTTCTTTCTCTTGGTCCATGTACCTTTCTCCTCTAAGTCAGAAACATGTAACATAGTGAAATATATTTTTTGTAAACATCTCAACATAGAACATAAAATTTCTATTATGTATTCACAAAAACCTTTGCAAGTACATTACCTTTGTTAACTGAGGTTAAATAGAGTGGAGTTCAGAGGTGTAGTTTGTGCCACAGAGGAACTTCACATTCAAAGTAGAATTGTAGAGATCTTATAAAAGTAGTGAAATTAACCGGCTTAAGTAAAGGCTTTCACTCGTTTGCTAACAGTGTCCAGGCTAAATTTTGTTCTTCTATACTTTTAATCCCATTTAACACCCTCAAGGTTACAGAGGGGGTAACTTCTATAAAATTAACAGGATGCTGATGGTATTTAGATGTTGGTCATGTGATATGTTGTCTATGGAGAAGAATCATTCCTCTTTGTGCCCTTTATTTTTCATTAAGCTTTTCTTCTTATTTATTTGTTTCTCATCCCTCCTTAGGGCTATCCCTGCACTGTTCACATAAGGCAGTACATATTACCTTTGCTTGTTTCCTGGATCTTGTTTCTCTAAATTTCTGGACCTTCATCTTCAGCTAGGATTGTCCATCTGTCCTTAATCCTAATTTTCTAGAATAGCTTCTTCTTGGTAGCCTTACTGTCTAATTGTCAACTCCTATTTTATGATGTTCCTTTTCTTCCTTGTAAATAGCATATCATGAGGAATATAGCAAAACTGCTGCCTCTTACTTTTTTGTTCTTTTTTAGTTTGTCAGTCTCTGGCATCAGCTCATCAAATGTGAACTTTTTACCAGTGTTTGTGAGCTGACACATCTCCAATTCAATGAGAGGGATACATTTGTGGACCATCTAAACTGACCCATCCCTTCCATTCTATGGGTCTGTTCATTTATCCTCAATTTGCAAAGTTTGGCTAATACTATTTTGTTCAGGCTGACTCATCCTTACCACCATCTAAAACTGTTTGTGTTTCATGCAGGGTTAATATTTTTGGGTTTAGTTAAAAGAAAGGGACATGGATCATATGCAAACTCCTATTACATGTTTCTAATCTATACAAGAAAATAGAGGCTCACCTCTGGGAGAAAAACAATAATTTTAGCTGTTGAAAGCCTGAACTGGTCTCTTATGACTTATCTTCAGGGTGTAATGAGCTTTAACAGACTATGATTCCTGTTTGATCTGAAACATTTTTATCTTAGACAGCTGAGGTCTTGGAGTTTTGATGCTTAGTTTGTGGTCCTGACCACATCAATTTGTCCTTGCTTTACTCAGATTAGCAGGAAAGTTAGGGCAAAGCCATTTAGTAATTTCAAACTAAATAAAGTTTGTAGGGTACTTGTAAGATCAGCATTAGGATATGACTCTTACTTCTTGGACTTTGCTCATTCCTGTAAATTTCCTGTTTGCACAATTTTTCGTCTAAGAAGCTTTCTCTTGCTGTTTTTCAAGAGTTTGATATTTTTGCAAGTCAAATTAGACTTTTTGCTTCCTTTTGTCATATTTGATATAAAAATGTTGAGAAACATTCACAATGTCATAAGATGATTATGATTTGAAAAACCTAAGAACATTCAAATCTTATTGCCTCTCCCCAGCCATAGCATTCCAAGCAGTCTGGAAGATAAGAACACACTGTCATTACTAGAAGACAGATGGTTTGCAAAATGGATTCGAGATTTTCTAATAAATGCAGATTACTAGGTTACTGCTTTCTGACAGAAATTTGGATTTTGATGGTGTAAAATATTAGAGAAACGTAGAACAAAATTCATTTACATAAATCCAGCTATAAAAATGTATGGAGTTAAACACAATTTGCTTCTTCGGAAAATGACTGCTGCATTTACTCTACCTCATGCTGAAGAATTGACATTATAGGGCATAAACTACCATATCAATGATCTCTCTACAGTGCATGGCACTAATTACTCAAAATACAGCTTTGTTTTCTATAAATTGGCCTAGAGGTAAATAGAAAAATCATGGTAGACTTAATTTTTTGTAATAATAGCCATAGAATTCCACACATACAAAAAAATTGCTGACAAGAAGCCTCACTTTCCTTAACCTCTTTCCCATACTTGCTTCAATCAGAGCAGACAGAGATTATATTTTTAAGAGAGGGTATCTATCCAAGTTCTGTCACATCCCATCACTTGGTGGTATATAAAAATGATCTGCTAATACCAGAAGCCCTCTTTTTCTTTAAGTTTTATTTGTTTAAAATACAAATTACTGGACTATCCCAGGAACAATACCTATGTCATGAGTATTTGGTAAAAATGTGGCTTTCTTTTCTTTTAGTTTTCTTTTAGGAATGTTCCTTTAAGAGTTACTATAGCAATGCAAACTGCTATTGAGACTGTAAACATTAATGATGACTTGGAAGTTGACACCCTGCAAAAACATTTCAGTCATTCTAAGTAAGACTTCCAACAGCACTGCCATAATATGCAACTCCTACTGAGAACAGCAGGATTCTGAGTTTTTGAAGAAAATAGTCTATGTACTAGACAGCAAAACTGCAGTGAAGGAAAAATAATACACTCTAATTTTGCAACAAACCAAAATTCCCATTTCAGCATATTCTGATGCCATATTCATTATATTTTGGGAGGTCTGTCAAGCCATGTTTAAAGCAACATTTGCTTGCCAAGTCCAAGCTGGCTCTACATCTCTCTCTGGAATGAAACTTTTCTTGCTGTTGTTGTGGCCTTTCTTTTTGAAAATGCAGTAAAAATATGTGTTAGGTTACATGTGGCCATGAATATAACTTATCATGTAGAAAGCACAGAAACAAACCAACCACCAACCCAACTAGATCCTCACAGGATATTTTGAGAGGGTAAAATCCAAATTTGGGCTTCACTCCAAATCTGAGAGCTCTAAAATAGAAAGAGGAAAATCACAGGTTTGTGTCTTGAATACATTTTTCTGATTGTTTTTCACAGATGCAGTTGGCAAAGAAGGCTGAGGAATGCTGTTTTCAGTTTCTGCTTACAGGGAAGGACACTTCATTATAAACTGTTGGGTATTTAATGTTCACTAACACACAGCCTCTCTGGGAAGAAACAGAGCAGCATTTAACGAAACTGAGTGAGAATGCAAATAGTTTTAGGGACTTGTGACTATGCAGTTTTCTCTCCTGAATTAAATATACAATTTGGGTGCATTTCACAGCACAATTGGAACTTTTTCTGACTAAAAATTGTCAGATCAAAAAGGCATTACCAAAGACAAATTCAAAAAATATTCCTCTCCCTGGGGCTTTGCTTTTGTCAAGGCCAAAGGTGGTAGTGGTGAGCTGGAGTTTTCCTTCCCTCTTCCTGTGCCACACTGGACTCTTTGTGGCTTTTGGTGTTTTGCACCATAGGTTGTAGGCTTGTTACGGGGTGTTGGGAAGTATTTAGTGGTTTGTGGGGACACTTCTGGACTGAAGAACTCTTTTACATTGTTGTTTGTGACTGTGTGAGCCTGGATTGATTATGGTTCTCTCCAGCACTGTGTTTCTGGAAACTGCTTTCTTTCACAACAAAGTTGATCTGAAGGATGACATTTGTTCCCCTGTTGAGGTTGGTACATGTGGACCCTTATAAATACAGCAGCCATTAATTTTTCATGTGTTGCATTGCCCTTTCACAAGACTTAATGTAGGGCTGTGCCACTTCAGCTTTCAAATCTGGAAGGAACAAACTGCTTAGTCTTTGTTATGGGCTAAAAAATGTGCAAATTCAGATTTTAAATAACTTTTTATTTTTAAAATCCCTTTTCAAAGGGGACAAACAAATAACATTTAAAAATTCAAATTGCACATTTAAATAAATATAAAAAATTTGTAAATAAGAACTTCCACTGATTTACACTGAGCCATCATCTTACATCAGACCATCAGACCATCAAGTACCAATTCCAAAAGCCTCTCTTCTCAAAATCTCACAAAGTCAACAGGCTTGTGAATCAGAGCACAGGAAATGATGAAGGGCACAAGGAGTTTGCTGCAACAGTATCCTATGCAGAACTAGTGACAGGACAAACGTTTTGAAGCATGCCCATCTTCTACAAGGATGCAATTTCTCCATAATTTGGAGAAACTTGGTAAGCAGAACTTGAAGACTCATAGCAAGGTAGCTTAGAGTCTACTGATAAAGCTGTCATAAGGAACATCTTTTAAGTATGTGAGCTGACAACAAGTGATAGTGCACATTAATATTCCCAGTGATCATTAGAAGGGCAACAATCGAAGAATGATATTTTTGTGCTGATACAAACTTCATCCTAAGCTGATCTTATTAGCCCCCATTTTGAACCTGTTAATCCTGCGCTGCATCTTCCCCCAGTGCCCATGCACACCTCACTGTGCACTGCTCCAAAAACTGTGGCAACTGTGTGCTGTAATATCCTATCTTCCCATGTTTTTACCTCCTCTTTCCAACCCTCTTTATGCCCTGAGGTTTCACAATACATTCAAACAATCTGAACACAAGACAGCACTAGCTCTCAGAAGTTATCCAGCTACTTGCTACTTATATCCTGAGAGGCTATACTGCTCAGAGTGTCTGTTTGGAGCTTAGAAAACATCTTCCTTGTCAGTTTCCATGCTGATCATGTGTCACAGGCTATCTGTATTATTTTTTAACAAGGAGCACCAGGAGAAAGAGAGGTTTAGAGACTATTTTTTTACATCTCTATGTTTTGGCTTTTTTTTCTTTTTCTTTTTTTTTTTTTTTCTGTTGTTGTTGTTATTGTTTGAGAACCCTTTTCCTGTTGTCTGGGAAAATGAATGTACCCTTTATAGAAAAAAAACAGTGATTTTTTTTTCACCCTAGGAAGATTCATTCAAGGTCAGCTTTGATAGAGCACAGCTGCGTAAACTTGGATTGAGCTGCTGTGAAAACAGCTGATAGATGTCTGGTCTAGGGCAGCTCTCAGCCTGGGAACCGTGTTCAGGATCAGACACCTGCTCCTGGTGCTCGCTGGAGATGCACTGCAGATGTGCTGGGCCAGCACAGACTCAGACTGGCAAAAGATCCTTCTTGAAAGCTGCCTGTCATTGCTGCTGTCAGCTGTGAGGTCCGTATGGCAAACACTGTGACCAGTCTCAGTCTGATTCCTAACAGGTACACCCCAAATTTCTATTAGAATTAGCCCTAATCAGCTTAGTTCCTCAGGTGGCACCACAGGAGGACCATGATGACAGCATCTCTCTTCCTGGTGAGGGGTGATGTACACCTGCGGTTTGTGCTAAAAAATCTGTTATCTGCTCTGGAAATAATGCACATTTTGGTTGACACAGAAGCATGAATATGTAACAAAAAACAAAAATATGTTTAAAAGAGTATTGAAAGATTTCAGTTTATTTGTTGCCTTCTTAGAGGAGGTGAAAAAAAATAAAAGCACATCCAAGTTCAGTGTATCAAAAATACCTTGGAACCCAATCACCAGCCTCCGAAAACAAGAGTATCTATCTGACATGGAGACCTTGGAATGAAGTTGACAGGATTCCTCCTCCATACATACAGCAAAATGTCCAGAAGTGAAATAATGGGTAAGAGAGGGAAATGTACTATCCAACTGGAGTTCAAATTCACACAGTGGAACTGAATCAGGATCAGCCCATCTCTTCCGGCTCTTCCTGCCCACCTCTGCCGGCTTCCTCCTTGGGTATCAGGTTACAAGAGCAAGGTCCTTCATTACACGCAATTTTGCAGCTACTCTAGCCTGTGTCAGAATTAAAGAGAAAAAATGAATGAGGTGTACTGTGTGCTTCCATTTACTACCTCCACTTATTTCTTTCCAGTCTACAGTTTTGAGAGAAACATTTGCCCTTCTCTATTACTGCTCAACTCTTTAATAGTCCTAACTTTTAAACTTTAATTTGTATTAAATTCATTAATAATAAATTCCACCAAGGGTACAAATTCTGGAGTCCCATGGCTTGTTTGTATGGGGAAGTTGAAGTTCAGTGAGACTCTGTGTTGATTTTCTGCTAAATCAGTACATAATTGTGATGAGTGATATACTTGAATTCTTTTCAAAAGCAACACCAAGAAAATATTCCAATACCACAAAGTATTGTGAAATCATTAAACTGGCTATAATTGGGGTGACGGGAGCCAGTGGGTAGGGGCAAGGAGGATTTTTTCCATTATTTCACTTATTGCACATGGTTTCCATGTTCTCCAGCCATCTGATTTTGTTGAAAGACCAGTATTTGCTTTGTGGGACTCTACTGTCTATTTCTCTGATTTCTGGGGTCTCTGTCCAGACCTTCTCAGCACACCTTCCTCCTTGGCCTATCCCTTTTTCTGGGTTTTGTGGATGGTATGTGCATGGGAGGATCCCTCTGTTGGTGAGCTGGTGGAACACCAGAATCTACCAGGTAAGATAATGGACGTGGGTTTCCCCCAGTTAGACTTTTGCTGCCACATTGCTACAGTCCAGGAGCTACACTCAAAGTCCTCCTTGAATGTTTCCCTGCACCAGTGAAGACAGATCTCAGATTTTGGTTCAGGCTACTTTGATCCCACACTTAAATTTGCAGTTTTGTGAGTGCAACTAGCCCTGGAAAGTGCAGAGTGACTCATGCATCACTTCCAGGACTGAGACTAAAGTTGGCTCATGGAGAAGTGAAAACTGAGCAAGATAATGATGACACAAAGGTATTTGTTCATTAACAGCTATTGTTGACATTACAGCTGTGGCAATATGGGGAACTGAGTGCTTTGAATTAGTGAATCATGTAATTCATTAAATTATACATTTAATTCTCCTCTTTCAAGGCAAATAGACTATATCGATTTTAGACTGGCTATTTTCAGTGTGTTGCAAATACCATTTCTGCTTCTTTCTGTTTGTGTAAAAGTGCATTCTTAACAGGAAAAGGGGTCCAAAGAAAGTAAATATATGCTTGCAAGCTCATACTACTAAAAGTGATTTGATTAAGTACAACTATACATGAACTCATATATATAGAGAACTATAGTGCCCTTACAGAGACAAAAAAGACAAGTTAGTACAGATATACTAAAGGAAGATATATTTGATAGTATATTTTAATAAGAAACAGTGTTTTCATTTGGAAACTTCTACATGCATAATCAGAAAGCAAATTTTCTAATGTATTTAATTACTGACTGAAATTCAAAAGCTAATGAGGTGAAATTTTGTAACAACCAAGATACATTCTACTTAATGTTTTTCACTTAATTGCATCTGTAACCACAGTTATGAAATTTAATTTGATATTTCATTCTAATTTGTTAATTGTATTATTCATCCTGGTCATTGTCTGTCAGGGTGATCTTTCATTTGTATGACAACGAAGGTCTAATCTGCATTCAGGTAATCATACAAGCATAGGAGTAATTGGTAGGATTTTCAAGGAAATCCTGCTATAATCTGATGTAATTGGAAAACAATGCAGAAGTTGCATAATTAGACCTCATAAAAGGTAATTGGTTTGTTCTATCTCACCAAAGGAAAAAATAAAAACCTACTGATCAAAAGTGATTGGGATTAGGACAGATGTGGTTATCCACTTATGTCTTCTTCTCTTATCTGCCAACACAGTGATGATTCTCAGTGCTTAAGCACAAGTTAGACTTAGAAAGTGCCATCTTTACACTTCCTTTTTTGTTTTTTCTCTTTTTTTTTTTTTTTTTTTTTTTTTTTTTTTTTTTTTTTTTTTTTTTTTTTTTTTTTTTTTTCAGTCAGGGTTTAACTGTTTCAGTGTCTCTCTACAAAATCCTTGCAATTAAAGACCAAAGACAAACTGGCACATTCCTGCCAAAGGAAGGGTTAAAGCCATCTGTAGCCTGGGAAGAATAGGGGAACCTATGGCAGTCTGTGGAGGGTCTGACTTAGCTGGAAGGTGTGCTTTACTGAGCTGTGCTCCTGAAAGCAGGGGTGGACTCAATTATCCATCACGACCACACTGAAGAGGTATTAGCATGACACCTGCTTACCTGTGACTTGTTCTGGGCTTTGCATGCCTGTGGAGGCTCTGGAACCTGCTTCACAGATAGCTGGGATTTGCAACACTATGACAGAAGGGCTGCAAATATTCAGGTTTTCTTGGCATGTTGGGGATCTTTTGAAAATTTTTCTCTCAGTATAGGATGATAAATCCAGCTCCTTAGACTAGATATTGCTGCAAATCCATCTGCTTTTGCAGCAGGCTGAATCTCCCAGCTGTCTGAACAGTTTGCAGTTGTAAGTGTCAAGCCCATGCAATAACCCTCTGTCAGCAATGGCAGGTAGGAAAATGTCTCCTGTAACAGCAGCATGGTGGGTACCTGCAGCTGCACCCCAACCCACACACCTCTTTTGATGTCAGGGCTATGTTGAAAAAGCAATGACTATTTTTAAGACGGTCATTATGTTTACTCTATAAAGAGGCAGGTATCATGTAGCACACATGGCATTTTCTTTGAGGGGTCTCTGAAGTACTAACAAAGATTTATCTGCAAGTGCCATGCAGCCTGGATGGCGATAGTGCCAGCCATCATCTGAGTAATTTTCAAAAGTAGATGAGAGATAGCCTTTTTGAGATAAGTATAAAAATAAATCCTGATGAATACAACTGGGTGAATCAGATAAAACTTGGAATGATTCCAAAGTTTCAGTTGTTTCTATAGCTAGATAAAAATGTGTCATCTAGGGTGTATAGATGGAATAGATAATTCTCTGCTTGCCAGGAATCTGGGTTATTTAGGCTACTACATGCAATTACTTGGCTTACTAAAAGAAAATATGGTAAGAAAAAGTTTTGCAACTCAGTACTTCCTGATACTAAAAAGCTGTTTGCCTGGGGAGGTGTTGGCAAGCAGAGCTGCAGGACTAGTGTGGAGTCCAGTTTGTTGCCTGCAGGCAAAAATTGTCTAATTTAGCCCTTCTACATTTGGGTGTAGTTCTCCTTCAACCAGAGGACCCACCATTTAAACACAGCCAAATTTTGTCCTCAGTCAGAACGTTATTTATTCTGTGAGGCTGTAATGATGTAATTTGGGGGACATTTGATTTCTATAGAGTGTCAAATCAATCTGCCTGTGCACATGAGAAACTGCTGATTGTGAGTTAACGTGGCTCATGAGATATGCTGGAAACAGAGATTGATGAGATTGTTTACTTTTAAGCATTAAATTCTTAATTGTAAATAAAGTTAATTTACACCGAAACCAGAGAACAGTGGTGTTGGTTTTTTGTGTTTTGTTTTGTTTTTGTTTTTTTTGGTGGTTTTTGTTGTTTTTTTGTTTGTTTGTTTAGGTTTTTTGGTTTTGTTTTGTTTTTTGGGTTTTTTTGTTTGTTTTGTTTTGTTTTGTTTTGTTTTGTTTTGTGGGGGGTGTTGCGGTTTTTTTTTTCCTTCTAGAAAACTGTGGGTGTATTTATTATTCAGTAAGGCTTTAGGAGCAAACACAGATACTTATAGACCAATTATAAGTATGCACACTGGGTGAAGAAAATTGAATATAAACATTCTGGAGACAGGGCAAAAGTGATGAACTTCTACAAGTAGCTGAGGAGCATTTACATGGACAAACACCATTCCCAGACATGTAGGCTACTCAATACTAAAAGGTATGCATCACTTGTCAAAAGTATGAGAATTTCTTAGCAATCCAGCATTCTTTTGTGTAGAAAAGAATTGCCTGGGGACAATATACAAGTGGTCTAAAAAATGACAAAATCCATGGCTCAGAAGAGAGAAAGTGTCTCTCTACAATACAGAGCACCTGACCTAATCATGGTATAGTAGGTGGGAACTCACCTGGGCTCAAGGGATGGCTGAAAATTCAGGGTGGAAGGATACAGTAAGTATAATCAAGTATGTGGAGACTACATCCAGCTTAGGAAGATCCTGAGGTGAAAAAGTGGGAGCCTTGGAGAGTCATATGGGGTAATACAGTACATGTGTTCTTTTAAGCACTTCCTCAGCCATATACTTAATGCTGCTGTTGGGGACAGGATAGCAAAGCAAGACCTTCAGGCTCATTCAGAACTGTGATTCCTCTTGTGATGATGGTAGGGCAAATGGTTTATGGAGTGGACAATGTAGTAGTAAAAAAGGATCCTGGGAGCCTTATAAATCATTGACTTTCTCCTTGCCTGCTTTCCTTTTTTTTTTTTTTTTTTT
>VWYO01019042.1:132207-142412 GCA_013400275.1 Rhadina sibilatrix
TTTTTTTTTTGAGGAGACCTTTGAAGAATGCATCTGTGCATGACTTATGAAGATGATCTGAAACTTTAGAATGTTTGCTTTGTTGTGAAAGCTATTTGATTTTTGCATATGAAAAAACATAGTGATAGCTCTAAAAAACTCTTGGTCTTGCAGAATGCAGATCAGACTTCAGCTTCAGTGTTTCCTAAGTCAAACAAGTGAAAGAGGAAGGAATTTTGCGAGAGTGTTCAAAAATTCTTTTCAAAAAGATAGAATTGGCAAAACATTTAGGAGAACCAACTGAAAACTTAACTTCTGATTACAAATATTTTTTTTAAAAAGGCAAGAAATACAGAAAGCAAATTGAAATAGAGATATTTTTCAACCATCACTGTGAACAGTGAAATAGTACAAATCTGCAAGCCAGATTTCTTAAACTGATCTCAAATGATCCCAATTTTCCATTTTATATCCTGTCAACTGACAGTATATGAAGGGTCTGGACTAGATTAAAGGCAGTCATCTGTTGACTTTGGGTGTACTTGTGCATCAAGTGTTAATTTTCTGTGGTTCAAAGAGAAAGAATACAAGACAGCCAGAGTTTAATCAATAAAAATATTCAAAGCCATGTCATCATGCAAAAGCAATAGTCAGATTTGAAGGTCAATAGAATGGAGTCCTGGTGGCTCAGCTCCAGAAGGAAGCCCTTGCCCTCCTGCAGATGTTGCAGGTAGAAGAAGAATATGCAAAAAAGAACAAATGAGCAAGAAGCCTTAGGGGTTGCAGCAGAAAAATTAGCTTATTGTAGGACCATGACAGGGAAATGGAGGTGCAGATCCAACTGTGTGTGCCCATGACAACGATGTTTTCAGCCAATACATACCACAAAGAAAAGACACAGGCTGCAGAGGAGCTCTTCATCTTTCCTGCTAAAGAGGAAGAGAGTAGCAAAGGAAAGCCTGGAAAGAAACTGAATAGCTGAAGGGAAAAAGCAAATACATTTTGCAAAGCAGAAATACACTGGAAGCCATGTAAGCCTTGGCTTATATTTTGCTTCTCCTTTTCCCATAACTATTCTCTTGCTTCTCTACTTTTATTGTTTACATGGCTTTTCTGTCTCATGCACTCTGTCACTTTTGGTTGTGCAAGCAATTATATTGTTAACTACTCATTTCCTTACCGGTATATTAGAAAAGAGCAATTTTTTATTTTTATAGTAGTATTTGTAGTAAAGGAAATAAAAATATTTCATGAGGAAACACTAGGCTGTGTAGCAAAAGTAACCTCTTTGTCTATGGGAGACAGAAGCTGGATTGTACGTGCTTCTCATTTACAAATGCCTGTGCTGGTGTTTTTTTTTTTTTTTAAATTGGAATATTGCAATAAAATGTAACATGGAAATGAGAGCACTGTAGGATAACCTGAAATGAAAAGATTGATTCTTTCTGGGCATGACAGGAGCAGTTATCAAACAAGATGCACAGGTGGTGTGGGACACAATGGTAAATTCTTTTTGTGGAATATTTTTATATTAGTCTCTACTGTTGGTGTCATCCCAATCACTGCATCAGTGAAATCTACTCCAAGTGCATTGACTAGCCCAACAAACAACACAGTACTTTTGAGAAGACTCCAGCTCGTTTCCTTCCTTTGCTGAAGATATCTTTGCATCAGATATATCTGCTCCCTCTTTTCCTCCTTACTCGAATCATCTATTGTGGTTCTTGTCAGACAAAAATATTTGGCAGAGTTATTTGAAAGTAGGCAGAATGGAAATGACTTTTATTGTAGTCTGAGTCCTCTCTGTATCTCATACTCTTGTCCAAACAGTGATATTTTAGTGCTGAAAAATTGTATTTTCTATATTAATTGAAAATAAATACTAGCATGCTGTCACTTGTTGAGTCCTATAGAGAGGACTCTAGCAGCTCTCCCTAAAAAGGGAAAGGAATGGATCCAAAGTGAGAAATGTGTCATTGCTTTAACACAGATGGTTTTTGCACATGTGCAGAAATGGAGGGGGTGGGAATGGAAGGGAAAGAAATTGCTGAAAAAAATCCAATAACAGCTTGTCCAATATCAGAGAAAGATCATAATGCGAGACAGTTTTCTCATATTTCCTTATCTGCTATAGTGCAAAAGTGACTGAGTATTGATAACTGTTTTTGTACTGACTTCACAGAGAAATTCCTTCAAAAAAATTTCCATTCACTCTTCATTCCACATAGTGCTTGGAAAATAGATGTTGTATGGGTCTATCACCTCTGAGTAGTGTTAAATATGCCTTAGGATTTTACTTAACTGATGCTTTTGTTTTCCAAGGAAGTAAGGTTCAGATAGGTAATTAGGCCATGGAATAGTTGTGTGAAAGGTAAAAGCATTGTATTGAAAGCCAAATTTAGCTCCACAATGTAAATATTACAAGGTAAATGGGTTTAGCTGAGGGCAACACTTCTTTAATACACCCAAGGGACAAGTTAACTGCTGAGTCATAGTGCATCAAAATGCACATTTAAAATAAAAGCAAATTACAAGATGGAATGAAAATCTCTGTGAACACTAAACATCAGATTTGATTCAGACTGTGGTATTTTATGTCAAGGAGTCTACCTAAGCTTAGTTCTACCTTTGTAAAGTAAGCATGACCTAATGCAGATACAGATTGAGCATTTAATGAACTGTACAATACTCAGGACTTCCAACTACTTCTCTTTATTTTGTAAAGACTTGAATATATTTTCTGTACATCCCTTATGTTTTCATTATTTTATTTTTGGTTTGGAACATGAAGTGACTGTGTGTATTGTCTATATTTGGAATAAAACAGAAACAAACCAAAAATGGTTTGGGGACCACAGTGGAGGGGTGTATATCCAACACTAGCACGCATGAAAATTGGCATAAATACTTTTTCTTCCTTCAGTGCCATGGGATTTAAAGGAAATAGATTTAATGGGCAGCTGCAAACAATTACTAAACTTTTTAATGGAACTCTACAATGTTATGATTTTGCTCTATTTCTTCAAAAGCACTGATTTTTATTGTTTGGAAATAATCCCTTCCCTCTTCTTATAAGTAATTCCTGTGTACCCAGTTTTCTCAGTGACTAGAGACACAATTTCTTTCTGCAAGGCTGGACTTGTCAGAGAGACACCATTAGATTCAGACTTTGTCTTAGAGGCAAGAAAAGGGAATATGTTTTCATTTCTTCTCTCCATACACATTTCCTATTTTTCTACGTTTGCCTCAGTGTCCAGAATTTCAAAGCAGTGGAAACTGGCTGCTGGTTTGAGAAGGAGGGAGAGTTGTGAACTTTCAGCAGGAAAAATTCTATTCATACAAACAGTATGGTCCTTTCCACCTGAAAGGAACTGATTGAGAAACACTAAGTGGTCTTCTGATCACTGGGCTGGGGAATCCATGGTTAGAACAGAATTCACGGAATGATTTCCTGAAAATATTTAACCCCTTGCAAAGGTTTGTAAACTCCAGGACTTGAGAAATGTATCCGTGAACAACAAATCAAAACAAAGTGGAAAGGTCAGCTTAAACTGTGAAGAGATAAAGAGTGTTTTTGGGGGAACATGAACAGCAGCAGTCTGATTCCTCACAGAGCCATTAACGACTTCGTGAAAGAGAAGAGAGGAACTTACTGCATTCCAGACATGTCTGTAAATATTACACTGGTCTATTTATTACTCAGTGGCCTAAAGTCACATTATATAGACTATTGAAGGTCAGCAATTATAAAGACTCCTAGTCACTTGTTAACTGTTTGCTTTTCTTTCATTGCTACAGTAAAAGAGTAACTCAGACTACTGATTAAACCATGTTATGCACAGGGGTCTGATAGACCAGAATTGACCACACTACCAGTGACAGCAGGTTGCAAAATGCAGACATATGAGAGACTGGGAAATAGAAAACATTAGGCAGCCTCTTTTCCCTCCTGAATCTCCCTCTACAGCTGAGATGCAAAACTTACCAAGTTCTGTGTGTCCATCCCTTGTAGAATTTTCCTTTCTTAGCTCTCCCACAGACATTTTCCAAAACCTCTAGGCTTTATTTCACTACAGAAACAAAACCCTTTAAACATCCATCAGAACCTCATCTTTTCCATGAAGCTGAGATCTTTACATTATTGCTAGTCATGCAACACAAAATGATTGGCCAGTATACTACATGAATAAAAGCCACCAAACACACTACCAGATAAAGCACAAGAAATTCTTAAAGTTTCTCAGTTAGTGTGGATTCACCATTAAATGGTGATATACACTGAAGGCCTTTGTATCCTTTTACAAGAATTAATGTAATGATAAGCAAAAATACACAAGGATGATAAGACAAGAAGAGGTGTGTTTCAGGGCTTCATCACATGCCCTTTCTTGTTATAAGACAGGTCATAGACACAATCTATGTGATCATTTTCATATAACATCACCTTCCTACATCTGCCTTGAGTAATAGTCTCTTTATTTTCAGATGGTGGTAAATAATGGCCATCCCACCAGAGTTTTTTGAGATACCAGAAAAGTTCCACTCTAGTTAAGATTTTAAAAAGATACAAGTATCTCTCCAGTGGTTTGTGCCATCCTGTTTTTAGTTAAACATCTGTTTTCATTGTAAACGACCTGTTTATGTGTGGTAACTGTAGACCCAAGTTCCTATTTCTCTGAAAACCTATGCCTGCCCCTGCTTTGACTTCCAGTATCCAACTGCAATAAAAGTATGTTCATAGAAGAGAATATAAATTGGAAAAGCCAAAAAGCTCACTTAAGATACTTGTTTATTTATAGACACCATTGCCCCATATTGATTTTGCACAGCAGTTTCCTTTGGTCAGAGTATATGGCATAAATCAACCTGTCTGGGTATGTTTGTGTTCTCTGATACACAATCTCTTTCAGATATCTCTGGAATGGATTAGGCATGTCCATACTGCAGCAATGCAAAACTGCGTCTAAGTAGCACAATCTGCAGCGGAGAACTTGGTGTTACACTGTTACTCCCTGGGCTAGCCTGTATTTGGAGAAATCTTTTAATTATTTATAATAGAAGTGCTTCAAGACTAACTTATAAAAGGCTTTAAGGATTTGGAAATACTAAATTTTATTCTACAGGGCCAAATTTGATAAGATTAAATTACAGAGATGTACATCACATGTATATCATAACAAATAAGAATTTACTGTGAAATGAATGCAACTTCAGTTTTAAAAGTGAAATTTTCATTTTTATCTCTATATTTGTGTTCTGTAAATTCCTCAGCTCTCTTTTAACAGAACTGAAACTGTCTGAAACTTTAATTTTATGTGTGTAGTCTATTCCTCTGTCTAGAGAGGATTCTGACTTAGAAAGTAAAAGACAATTTGAAATTAATGTCATGTTTCCATTGACAGGTGTAGTAGACAGAAGTCAATTTTGGGGTTGCAATTCATATATTGCCAAAGATCCATTGTCCGAATTAGGGACAGTGCAGTGGTTTCTGAGAGACAACTATCCCCTTAAAGAGTGACAGAATAGTGCTCCCAGAGTGACACTTAGACAAGGTGAACAGGTCTGAAAGCCCTCTGTTTCTGGGCTCCTTCAGGGTTCCTCATGAATTTTTGTCCTCAGTGTTCTTTTGTGTTAACCTGCTTTTTCCCCTGGAAGTGGCCTTAATATATCCAATGAAGTTAAAACATGTGAAGTGATTTTTCAGTAAATGACCTGGGACTAAAATCTTCAAGAACTGAATGCTACTTTCCTTTAGGCATAGTTGTGCTGGCATTTAGGGCATTTGTTGCAACAAAATTCCTCCCCTCACTTGGAGTTGCCTTGGGATTCCTGTCCCACAAATTAGGTGCCTTCAGTCTTTCTCCAGAAAAGATACACAGCTCTTCTGTTCTCTTGGTGGGCTTGTTCTTTATGTTTAATTGGCGGGTTGTGTTGCTTGCTTTATTTCTTGTAAAAATGCCCCCGGAGAGGGGATAACGTCAGCCATTCTCCCTGAAATTAGGCAGGGCTTTCACCCAGGTGCTAGACATGCAGGTATGAGATCCTCTGGTTTTCAGGCATCAGTCCCCTCTCTTGTCACAGGAATATGTTTTCAGTAGAGGACAAGTGACTGTTCAGTGGAGGAAAAGGGAGAGATCAGGTTTAATGCCTTCTAATGAAATTCTTCCACTCACTGTGGAAAAATGAAATTTCTGGGAGAAATGAGGGCACTTGAATCTCTGGGTTGGCTGAAAGGGTTTCTGTCTGATGTGGAAAATATGGGTTTAATATTTTGATTTCCCAGGTGTAGAGGAGGAATCTGGTGACAGGCTCCTGCCAGGTCACTCTAACTTGGATCCTCTGGCTGAAAGTGAACCTCTCTCCCATCTCTTTCTGCCCATGTTTTATGCAGACTGATTTTCTGCTGTATTGAGAGATGACTAACTTATTGTCTGTGTGCGAAAGAAATGTATGCTCATGGGGAAGGTAGAGTGCTGAATTACTCAGACTGGTTGAGATAAGTGTTTTTAGAAGTGTTGAAAAGCAGAACTCTAATTGCCTGGAGTGCATCAGTGTGAGAAACCAGATTAACTACAGATTTTAGATGGTTCTTCTTTTGGCAGCAACTAAATATGGATTTTGAGGAAACCAGTTTTGGCACTGGAGGTCCTCTCTGCAAAGAAGAAAGTGCAAAGCAGACTTCCTGCACATTAGCTAGTGGCTCCACTCTGACTTCTCAGATAGATACAGCTGGCACATTGGAAGCTGACTCAAAAATTTTTATACAGGGCTGCCACACTCTCTCTGGGAGTTTCCAAATTAGTTGTTGTTTATGGGCACAGTAGAATGTGCACAGTAAGTCCCACATTTTGTGAAGACCCTTGCAAAGCCACAGGAAGAAATGGGAAGGGGAAGTGCCACTTTTTAGTTTTGTTGGTAAGTGTGACTGTTTCCTGTCAAACTTCTCTTATTGCTGCCCTTGTCTTGGGACGCCAGGCTCATGCCAGTTGTGAGGGAAGCACAGAGGTGGTCTGGGACCTCCTGGGACACAGGTCCACATGCAGGGCTATTGTTGGTGTGTGAGAAGTAACTCAGGTGCCAGCCATGCCTCTTGCTTGCAGCCTGGCTGATCTGCACAAGCTGTGTGTGTGCATCCAGGGCTTACATGCCACGCAGAAGAGGTAAATACGAAAAATCTGCAGATTCTGTCAGTTGACCTGGCAGCTGCAGAGGTAATTCAGGCATTTTAAGTTCACTTTGTAACAAAGGTGCTACAAATGTTTGCAGTTGTCATGAACTAACAGTCTTTGGTGAGGCTTAAGTTCACTTTAGTACACGGTTCCAAGACATTTTTCCATTCAAGTTATTCCATAGAGAAATACACTGCTGGGCTATTTTAAGACTGGCTGCTAGAGTCAAACTACTGAAACCATCCAATAATTGGAACACAGTATGATGTACTCATTCCTTCAATTAGCATTGTCATTAGCAAAATATAACCAGTGAGTTCTAGATAAATTCTGTGGGTTTGGGCTGAGCAAATTCCTCCAAAAAAGTAAAAGCATGAATTCTGAATTCAGCTCAGAATATTTCCACTTTATTGTCTTTTAGGATAATAAACATTAATTAAAGGTTATGTGGATATGTGCCCAAGTTGCCTGAATTTCTATACATAAATACAAACTACTTAAACTTGTGTGAACTTAATAAAAACACAAACTCTTTCACAATTGCCTAAAACTTTAAATGTGCCCCGTCAAACACAATTATTCCTGAATCAGCAAAAATAAATTATTTGTAAGAAGTAATCACAATAGTGAAAGAACCCATTTTTATCAGGTAGTTGATATTTACAGAAAACATCTTAAAAGAACCCTTCTAAAAACAAATGTATTCTGCAAAAAGGAAACGGCAGAAGCATCCTGTGTTTCTCAGCAGTTCAGCAATACTCACTGCCAACACCAACATCATATACTTTCAGAACCATGTTTTTCTCATTCTTATGCTGTGCCTTTTGAGGTTACTAGTCGGGCAAACTAGTTTGGTGTCAAAGTCCTCCATACACGTTGGTGATGTGAGTTTGGATGTTTTTTCTTCCTTGTTTGTCCTTGGAAAAGCGATTGCAAAACCTTTATCAAGTTATCAGGCTCACATGTAAAGAAAGGGACATAATAAACCCTCTTTTACATCTTTTCAGGAACTGAGGAGAGCACCATAACATTCAGGTAGTAGAATAACAGTGTAAGAAATCATTTACACACAGAAATGCCTAATGGCTGAGAAGTGACAATAAAATGGTTCTGCCATGTATGTGCTGCTTGTTTTGGTGAGAACATATTTTGAAATGCTTTAAAGATCCCTCAAGGATGGATTTGTTTTTGATGTTGCAAGAATCCTCCGTGGCTGCCCTTTGCACAAGAACCTGATGTATCAATGATGGGAAATCCTTGCTTCTGAGAATGTCTTGAAAGGACATTTAAAGTGTTTGGGCTGGTTTTTGTTGTTGTTGGGTTTTTTCCTTTCTTTTTTTTTTTTTTTTTTTTTTTTTTTTTTTTTTTTTTTTTTTCTGTTTTGTTTTGAAATTAGAGTTTTGGTCATATGACCTGGAGATGGTTTCTGGCAGAAAAGCAAACTTCAGAAAAGAGTTGAGCTTGCTTCATTTGCAATGGCATTTTTCCATTGCTTTGCTACTTTAATTCTGTTGAAATCATCCATATGGCATTGAAGTAACAAAATAGCTAATCAGATTGGGTAATCATAGCAGATCTACATTTATACTATATGCAAGTAAAATTATCACTAGCCAGATGGAAAACTCTTCAAAATTACAATTCTACATTGTTTTACATGAGTTTGCTGGGATTATCCTCAAGGCAGAATCATATGAAATTCAATTCAAGTTTTGTTTATTCAAACTATTAAGTTGTTTATTTCATTTGGGCTACAAATTAACATATTTCATTTTGGCTGCTATCTCAGAATTGAAAAAGAAATTTCATTGCATTTACTCTTCAGTCATGTCACACTGTATTAGATCTACTTCCATACCTACCATAAGACTAAGAATTTTAAGAGTCTTCAAAAATTATTCCCATGATATCAGGCAATTGTTTGGAGGAAAAAGAAAAATATGCTAAGACTAACATGAGTTTCTTTTCAAACTGGTACACCTGTGTTTACTTCACAGACTGGTAATGTATTACTACCACTAACCTAGAGTGTTAGATGCCTTGGCTAAGTTGAAATTTTGTCAGTCACCAAAATTCATTGTCCCTCGGAGCAAAAATTAACCTTGCCTTCATCCTGCACCAATATTTACTTTTTAACCTATAAACCTTGATGTTTATTCACTTCTGTTAAGCCAGTGTCTGTTCAGTATCTCATAAAACATCCTATTACTGACAAGAATAAATTTAAAATCTCCTTTTTATTGAAATGCTGTGGTGAGGTGTTTTTCTGTGATGTTAAAGAATATTTGGAGAGCTTACTTACAGTTGCTCTCCAAGTGCGTGCTACAGGTTTATAATAAGAAGGCTTCATCAGCAATATGATTATTGTCCTGCCAGCTTTGTTTTTCTACAAATGATGGAGCATGATGTAAAGATATGTAGAGAGGACTCTTGCTGTGCTCTAGGGTTTTACAGCTCCAAGTGCCTGAGGGGCATTTTCTAAGGCCAACCACACATCAGTGTCTGCAGCCTCCATAAGGTTTTGCAGTCTGTGGAGGCAGACACTCCTTGAAATGGAGAGCTGGACCCTGAACACAGAACTCAGATGGAACCAGAGCAGCTTTGCTCTCCCTGGTGGATATGGAGGGCACAGTGTGAGCTGAGCATCTCAGGCTATTCCTAGTCTTTGAAACACCCCCTCCCTGGAGGCATCATCATGGATACCCATTCTAATACCACTGCCAGCTAAACAAGGGCCCAAGCCTGCTAAAGATTCATGTTCTTGCATCACATCTGTAAGCAGCTCTATTCAGCCATCAGACCTGTTGCCCTTAATTATGTGCAATTAGAAAAAGGAGTTCATGAAAGAAGGGAACTGAGAAGGCAGTCACAGTTTAGGTTAACGGCAGAACACAATGGATAAATACAACAGGAATTAAGGCACTTATAGGAATGTAAATATGAAAGAAAACTGGTTGGAGACATGCACAGAAACGTAAATATGCATTAGCCTTTAGAGTCCATTCTGCTTTATTTCCTGTGGGATCTCTGTGTCACTCTCTGAAATGCAGGAAAAAA
>VWYO01019042.1:142418-153319 GCA_013400275.1 Rhadina sibilatrix
CCCTCCCGGAAATGAAGGAAAAAAAAAAAAAAAAAAAGCCAACACAATCATTTAACATTTTATGCAGTTCCCTACCATTATATGTTTGGTATTGTATATTTGGGAACAAAAATCTGTCAACATAAAGCATTTGTTAATGAAAGGTATTGTACCCATAGATATAACAAATATTTGTTCAACCACAGATAACTCTGTAAAAGGTTCATTTTGTGACAGTAGTTATGGAAACATATGGAGCCACACTTGCAGTGTGAATCAGCTCCATTTCATTCAGCCATGGATTTCCATAAAATCTGCTGCAGTTTCTGCCCTTGTGAAAACTGTGTTTTTATTCAGAGAGGAATCCTGTTGAAATCAGGTATAAACTCCTCATCTTTAAAATCCAAAATGATATTTGAAAGAAGACAAGTAGTATTATTTCCATTTCACAAATGGGAAAATGGAGGACAATCACATAAATTATCCAAAGATTCATGTGAGCACATCACCGAGAGCATTTCCTGCCTTCCAGGTATAGACCCAAAGCCTGGCATAGTCACAGAAAGTTACTATAATCATGTTTGAAGGTCCAGCCGTGCTTTTCTCAAGTCTTGAACCATTTCCCTCCTGTTTTTAAATTATTTCTACTGAGATGTGAATGATTTGTGTCCTAAAGATATCTGTTTCTCTGGTGACATTTTCAACATCATGTTAGTGAGAAGCACTGCAAAATGTGAAAAAACCCCACACTATTTGGGTTATCTGAAGAAATCTTGATCTTCTTTTAACTTTTTTTTCTCTTTTTTCTCTTTTCTTAGTTTTATTTTTTATTTTTATCCTTTTTTGTATCCATTTTTATATCTTTCCCCTTTTTGCTCCCCCCTTCTCTCTTGAGGCTAGCTTAACTACAGCTGTTAATAATACAAGATTTGTTCTTCTAAATATTTAAACAGGGATTCTTTCCAGTAGACAGGAGGAAGAACACTGCCGACAGGGCATGTTGTGCCAGCTCTCCTAAGACATTCCTTGTTATTTTTCAGCAGCCAGCATAATGATGTGGCTGAATAACATCAAATGAAATAAAACAAATATCCCTGTCTTGCACGCCTTTGGCTGAGTCATAGGATCCTTTTCATGACAGCAAGAGCATTTTGTAAAAATCCTCATTTATTCATTTAAAATAACATGTATAGCCAGTAACTATCTGTACTTTTCGATAGTTTTTTCTAATGTTAGCTATTTATTAATCCTTAAGCATTCTGTAAATAAAGTTAAAAGTTCCTTGCAGAATCAATAAAGAGAAAAAGCAGCAAAATAACAAGGTACAAACCACTATTTTTAAGAGGAAGTGACTGCAAATACGTTACTGTAATTTTTTTTTCAGTATAAGAAAAAATACTAATGGTATCTCCCTTAATAAAATATCTGCTTAAGTCTTTCAATAGCTGTACTTCTCTTCTGTTAAGTTACACTACTATGAGTGAACAAAAGAAAGTCCTGGGAACTTTTGAATCCTCTGTCTTTTAATGCAGGGTTAAATGATGGTGTCCCTGGGAAGATATATGGATTTATTCTTCATGTTAGAGCCTCCAGCTAGCATTCCAGCTTTAACCTCTTGGTTGCCTCTGTTTCCTCAATACCATGCTAAACTGGGATCTCACCCTGCTGTGAGAGACATCTCTTGAGGTAATGTCTGTGTCCTGCTCTTGCCAGGAAGGAAGAGGAGCAAAGCACTTGCTTCCTTGTGTGCCTTGCAGCGTGCTGGGAGACTGCTGTGTACTGCAAGGGTGACCACGTGCTGCCAAGCTGAACAACATTCCTTCATCCTGTCTCCACCATGGCAGGGAGATCTGCTAGCTCCTGGGCTGCTCTCACACTTCACTTTGCAGGCACAAAATGGAAATGCCTTACCCTGTCGGCTCTCCATGTTTCATGACTCAGGATTCATTCTGGCTCATCACAGTCAATGAAGTCTCCTTTATTTTATGAGATCTAAGGACGTTTTGGACATTTCATGCCTGTTGTAATAATACTCCCCTTGCAGAAAACAGTGGAAACTTTTCTGTCAACGTAAGCAAGAGGGGGCTTGGGCCAGTGAGTTTCCTTCTGCACTTCTGTTTTGTCATTTTGGCCAGTTAGTTTTCACTTTTCCTCCTACTGAAAGTGTTCCAGACCACTGTAGTAAGCTCAAAACCTTTTTGAGCACTAGGTGATACCAGTGCCTGCTTTCTGTATCTGCCACTTTAAATGAGAATGTTATTTAGCAAAAAGGAAGCATGATTGCCTCTTCATTCCTGTCATTTTCCACTGATTGGATGACTGCAGTATCAAGTCCTGGAAGTGTTGCAACATCCTGGTTACATCTGGCTTGTTTGCCAGCAGTGAAGAAGGCTAAAGGCGAGTTTGATGACTCAGTGTTTGGGGTGGATTGGACAGTGGGACTGGTGAGGAGTGAGAATGATGGCTCTGGCTCATTTTTGGATGAAGCTGACTATATTTTGCTGCAATTAGCCCTTGGGGGATGGGATTGGGTACAGAAACACTGGGATGGGTAGTGTAACGCTGCCCATCTTAGCACCACTACAAGTTCTTTCCAGGTCCTCCAGAACCCTGAGGAATTTCAGTATCGACTTCTGTGGCATGTTCACATATGTCAGTGAGTGTCTCCAAAACTAACAAAAGAGGAGTCAGGGCAGGGAGGTGGAGGAGGAAAAGACAAGCAAGAGAGCCAGCTGAATATTTCTGCCAAGTTTTGCTGGAGCTGTGTGACTGGCTCTGCTATCCAGGTCCCATGGCATTTGATAGTGGGCTGTAAGAATACAGAGGTTTAATTGTTAGCACCAAGCATATGGTTGTTGTACGACCAGCCTGGAAATGTAAATGAAATGCTAAAAATATATCATGTAGTACCTTTTTCTCTCCACAGGGTTCTCTGACAGATACGGCTTGTATTGTGGACTGAAATCAGAGCAGGCTGTGACATTCTCAGGAAGAGAAAGACAAGGAAGGAGAAAATAATGGGAAAATGGTGGCCATATCATTCAGTGCTCAGCATTTGGGTCCAGCAAAATTAGCCAGGTTCACCAAGGGAGGGAGGTGATGAGTATCAGAAAATCTGTCTGACTTGTCTGTTTCCATTGCCACCATCCAAGGTGAGGTCCTGGCAGGCTATGGGGGTAGTGGCTGGAAGAGCTAAGTGCCAGGCAACTGGCAAG
Organism: Rhadina sibilatrix; assembly: GCA_013400275.1. Classification (NCBI taxonomy): domain Eukaryota; kingdom Metazoa; phylum Chordata; class Aves; order Passeriformes; family Phylloscopidae; genus Rhadina; species Rhadina sibilatrix. The sequence continues at coordinate 145,613 of VWYO01019042.1, forward strand.
ACTTGGGCAACAGGAGAGTCTTCAGGAGCTGGAAGGAGCACAGGAGATGCAGGAGCCTGGAAGGCTGCCCTGAGAGAAGGGGCTGTGAGGGAATTTAAGCTCTGAAAGTAGTCTCATAGTCCATCCTATCTCACCACATCCCTACATAAGCAGGTAGCAGCCTACTTTTTCTCTGTTCTGATCTCCTCTGTGCAAAGCTTTTCTTGGCTGGATATACCCATACATGACCAGAGCTCTCAGGCCGCCTGGGCTCTGGGGATTGGGTTTCTAGTGCATAGGCTTTTCTCAGCCCCTGTCATTATATTTCATTATATTTTGAGCCTGGTACCTTGGCACATGCCTTACCTTCATTTGCAAAGTTCTGATAGATACATATTTAACACATGAAAGAGAACATGTTCATATTTGTTTATGTAGATCTGAGCAGATTTTTTGGATAAGTGAGGTACTTTTCCTATGTCTGGAAAAATATTTTCCTCCATATCCTAGTGTCATTTAATTATCTTAGTTTACTTTATAATTTAAAAGCAGAAGCACTAGCATGCAGGCTAGTGGATGTCATGGCAGGGGAGGGGACTTCAGGTTTTGACAGCCTCTGCAATAATATTGATCCCTTCTAGACCATTTTTCTCATCAGAACTCACCACATACCACTTGTCCCTCCATGCCAAAGTTCCCTTGCCTAGGATGTGTCTTGCTGCTACAGCAAAATTAAACACTGTCACCTCTGGTGTAAAGACAAATTGTGGGTGTTTCAGGCTTGCACAAACCTAGGTAATGTGATTGACTGTCACCCTGCAGTGGGGCAGTGATGTACGTGAAACTAGCTTAAGACCAGTGCCTGCATCTTATAAAAATCAAAACCCCCAGGATGAAGTTTGCATAACTGCAAATGATTGCATGTGGGTCAACCCTGCTAACCTGACTCCTCCCAGGAAAGATTCCATCCTGGTGCACACAGGGGCACAGCTTTCCTTGCTGCTGCCCTCTGATGTTCTGGGTTTCCAGGTAGAAGCACAACTAGCCATCAACCAGGGCCCACCAGTTTGTCCTGCTATCTCAGCCCCTTCAGCCAATAGATCTCCCTGCTTGAAGGCCCTCCAGAAAGACTTGGTTAGTGTGGTCCTCATTTCTTCCCATTCCCTGCACTTCAAAATTATCTCCCACTTGGAATCACTATGTGGCAATTTATTTGGATTGGCAGCTGAGAAGCACATCTAATTCAACGTGCTTTTGTTTCAAGATCACATCAGTGCTACATAGATTCAAGAAATAAGCAAATACTACTCCTGACAGGTCTTTGCTGCACTGCAGTATTGCAAATAATTCCCCTGGTTGCCTGGTCATTTAATCTTTCTCTTACCCTTTTCCATAGTAGTGCTGATCAAGCAAAACAACTCAGACTGTCAGCAAAAGGAAGCCACCATTATTTACATTAAATTTTGACCAAGTGAACACCCTGATAAACCAGGTCACAGAGGACACAGAGCCTCCTTGCTTTTTTTTCTTGCAAGTTCTCTTCTTTGCCGTACAGGGTATTTAGAAATAAGCCATTCTTTCTATGCACAAACGACATTTGAAACACACAGACAAGAACAAATTATTGTCTGAAATTATTTTAAGAGGAAATGTTTGGTACCAGAGAGAGGATAAGGTGAAGATTTAAGTGTTACTTCTTAGTAGTCCATTGGCTGTTAATAATGTTATGGCTTATTTCAAATAACTTAAAAACAAACAAACAAACAAACCAGTAAAGGTGATGGGAGCTTCTTAGAATGGCAACAGCATTTGCTGAAGGAATAATAGGCCTTGTTGTGGCAAAATTAAGTCCTGTAGATTTTGCAATTAAATACCTTGTGGTTTTCTTTTCTTTAAACAGATAATAGCTCCATACATGTCCTGTACTAATACTCAAATGTATCCTAATTACATTTTTGCATCCTGAATTAATTTAGGGGTTTTTTTCTTTAAAAAAAACAGGTATTTAGTCTTGTACTCTTTCATGCATGGTTACTAAACTTGTACCACATTTTCACCTCTGTTGAGCAAAACTAAGAGCAAGGATCATAGGAGGGTTGGTCCCAGCTGCATAACCATGGACCTGCTTGAAGTCCCAAAATCAGTAGCAATCTAGAGCACAGCTGAGCTGAGAGTCTTAGCTGGCCCTTTACTGACAGAACCTTGATGGACAGAAGTGTCTATGTAAATAGCATCCCTGCCCCCTCTTCCATCTTTTAGGAGGTCCTGTTGTAGAGGACTAATTTGATGACCAAGCTGAAAAAAATCAGAACTGGACTTAGGCAAAGTATATTCCATGATGAAGGTTCTGTCATAGGATGTAGGACTCCGCAGCAGACTGTGATAAACTGCCTCTTAATTTATGTTATGTGACATATGGACATTGTCTACATTCAGTGGAGAATTATCTTTTTTCTTCTTGCACTCTCTTAATGCTGGGAAAGGCTTTGGCTTTGGCCAAAGGTGAGGTAACAAAGAAAATTCCAAGCCTCAGTAAGAGCTGGGACTGCGTGGGTTCCTGGGGCATTCATCTTGAGGCAGTTCTTGAATTCCAGGATTATCACAGGCCATAATCTGTCATTTTTCAAGGTTTTGCAGTGATTAAGGAGACCTCTGGTTACTGAATCCAAAATACAAGGAAGGAACCATCAAGCGGTGGCATGCAGGACTTTAAATAACCAAGTATTTTAAGAGAGAGGTCAGCTAAAACCAAAGCCAGAAATCTAAAATACAGAGCTCTGTGTGTGCAGTCTGTATGCATGAAAAAGATATTCTAATTCTTTTCTGTAATTACATAAGAATAACTTTGTTTTGATCTTCTCTTTACAGAAAACTGCCTTTTAAGGGGTGATCTAAAAATGCTCATTGCTGTAAATGAGTGAGTAGATCACTGAATGAAAAAAACATGTGATTAAGCTTCTTTCCATTGTGCCTAACTCTGAACATCATAAATCCAAACAATTTGGGATCACATTATCATTTGGATAAGTAAAAAAGTCTTGAACCAAACTTTGCTTTTGAAATGTGGATTATTTCAAATACGCTGTTGAGATTTTCTTTTTCTTCTAAAAATAAGTGTTCTGACACAATGCAGAAATTCAACAACAATTTCAAAATTATTCCTTAAACTTTTCTAAGCAGAATAATTCTAAAGGGGTGATGGCAGCAGGAGCAGAAGAACCAACTGAAAACCAAGGCTTGGATTAATAAGGACAGAGCAATCCAGTACAATTTTTTAGTCCTACATTTAATTCTAGAACAATCCCTATATTTATTTTCCTTGACATTGCAAAATTTGCTGTACATTGCTTTTCTTGGTGATCACTGATTCAGAGGAGGTACTCTTTCTAAACCCTCTGCTTCTGCTGCAACAGGAATTTGGAAAAAAAAAAGTTTCTTAGGAGAAAAAAACTTATAATACTCATAGAAAGCAGGTTGTGATTTCAGAAGATGAAGTCTTTGGCAATTATCTTCATTTAATCATACCAGTTAATGCATCACCCCTTCAGATGTTCCAACAGCATAGTTTGTGCAGCTGTTGATGAATCAGACTGAGGACATCACCAGCTTTAGAAAACATAGGTTTTTGGGAGTGTTTCTAAAAATAATATCTGTTTACAAGCTGTTTCACAGTGCCTTAAGACATTGCTGCACAAACAGCTGTGCCAGCACAACTGAGGAGAGTGGCAAAGGGGGAGAATCAGAAATGTATGGGAAGGATATGAGTATCTTAGATTGGCAGTGATGACAAAGACTTGGTCTTTTAAAAGATAAATTTTGACTTTGTCCTTTCTAACCACACAGTAAATTGTATGAGGCACTGCAAGGTAGTATGCAGGATGTAAAGAAGATCTTGCAAACAAAAAGTTGTTGGACTGCCAATTAATTGGTTTTGCTCATATTCCCTCTTCCAGTTTTTAGCTGTTGTGTGTATTTAAATACATTGTTTCAACATCATTTATACCTTTGTACTTTAGCAGAAATACATCTCCCACTGATCTTTGTCCAGAGCTGGTGTTTTATTTTTGACACCATGTCCCAGACAAGTTCTATTTGTCATTATAGACTGCTAAGAGCTTGCAAAGGTCTCATTTTTTTCCTCAGTCCTTCTGCATCTTGATGACAGGCAGAGCTATCAGCATTCCACACTCTGGGGTTAACAGGTCAGCATGGCTGCTGGTGACAACAGAAATCTGTATTTGAAATGGAGCAGATATTAGGATCAGCCCATAAAATATTACCAGATTTTGTGTGAGCTGTTCAGTGTACCGTGGCCATGCAGTCTATTATTTCCTTCCTATAGCACCTCTTGTTGGACCAAGCATTACATAAATGAAAACTGACTTCAACAAGTAAGCCTAGAGGTCTGACACTAATATAGTGGAGCAACAGTGGCACAGGTTTTGAAATCCAGTTTACTTTTGTAGGTACATACATTCCTACATTAAATTATTTCTTTTATGTACTCAGACTTGCACACAAACATATATACAATATGCTTTACTCTTACTGTATTTCCAATCCAAGTGGCTTGGGTGAAAGGAATTATGTCATATAGGGCCTGTGAAAACTATATATCTGATTTCCACACTAGCTACTGAATATGTCTAATAACTGCTGCTCCCAAATTATATCTTGATGAATCCTCCTGAGTCATGAACCTGCCTTGCTTTTCATCATGTGTGCAGAGACACAGGATATCTTTCATCCATGTATCTGTCCTCCTCACTGTTTTCTCTCCTCTCTCTTTGGCCTATATGTTGGATAGTGAATTTTGTCTGGGTTATATACACAGAATAAACATGTTTGGTCAGGAAGTTTCTCCTCTCAAATAAACAAATGTATTGTAATTCCTTTCTTTATTGCCTGAAGAAGAAGTAAACATCATTTGGCTTCACCATAAGAGATAAGAGGCTGCAGTACCAAACTGGTCATTTTTTTCTCTGTCTGCTTAAGTGCCTTGTCTTTAACATGTGAAGAATTCAGCAGAATCACACTGGCTTTCCAGAATGTCTTGACCTGAGAGTAGTACATAAGGAAGGAAATACAAAATTTCTAATAGTAAAAGGATATAGAAAAATCAATACTGGGGTTGTTGTCCTTAAAAAAAAATATTAGAACACTTCCTTAAACAAAATAAATGCTAGTTTTTCTTTTCAAATCCTGTATGCACCCATAATATATAGTTTAATTACAGAAAATATGTGTTTCATGCATGCTTATAAATATTTTTGGTTTTGCTCTGAATGAAGTGTCGAGTACTCTAACAAATTGTTTTTTTCTCTAGATAGTGTTGGACAGGCTTGTGTTTGCCTGGACTCACTGTGTGTGGGAGGCTCAGCCACTCAGGTGGTGTTTAACTTCTTGCAAGACAGGGGCCCCAGCTTCTGCTTTAGATGATAGGTGTGAGCTGCTTTAAAAATATTTTTATTTTTATGCAAAGCATTCTTTTTGTGAGTTCAGATATGTGTCAGCTTCATTCTCACACACCTCAGACACAAATTACCACGGCAGCAAATACACATTCAAATTCCAAATATGCTTTAATAAAGCAAAATGGTTAAGAATGTCTTATTTTCTTTTTTGTTTTCTTTTTGCTTCATAGCTTATAATTTGTTTTATTGTTTTCCAGTTCTGGCATTGAAGTCTGTGGACTATCAAATGCCCTTGCCAAGAGGAAGCTACAAGACTCTGGGAGCTTGATGTGCTGTGAAGGACTTCTGGGAGGCTTGGCAGGAACTTTGCCAAAGCACAGTTGATCATGCAGCATTCAGACAGAATTTTTGAGTAGTCTTGCTAACCGCCTCTCCAAAACAATTGGGAGATGAATATTAAAAAGGAATTTGAGTTACTAACCGTTCATCTGTTCAGATTTTCTAAGTTGGTGTGCTCTTCCATTTTTAAAGCTCTGCTTTTGAGACAGGGTGAGCCTCGGCAGTACTGGTCTTGCCCATTTTGCACAGACCAGAAACAAGGTCAAAGGGAAAGAGGTTAGCAGGAGCTGTGAACTTAGAAAACATATCACACACTTCTTCTGGAAGAATTGTTTTCCAGCTAAGTTCTTCACATTTCTATTGATGGTCTGAGAGGAGAATTAGGGCCTCAGAGCTGGATCTTTTTTCCCAGAATTATACTGATGAGCTGAAGGGCAAATAAAGCTGCTTCTCTCCTGCATATCCTGTATCTGGGGATGACATCCTTGTGTTTACAGAGATTTGAGACCTCTATACTTATTTTCCCAATGTCCCAGGCATATGTATATACAAAATCTTCATCAAGAGTGCACTTTTTCTGCTCAGGCCATTAAAGTAGCTCGTAAGTATGGAATGAGCAATCAAAAAGAAACAAAAAAGACTGTATTTACTTGTGAACTGCTAGAGAAATTGCATTTTTCTTGAAACTGGAAAATTGGCTCAGATCCAAAGTTCATCCTGAGTAATTCAAAGGTTTTTCAATTCCAGCCTTCCAGCACACTGAGCCAGTGACCTAACCCTCTACTGCTTCCTCATTTGGTGTTCTGTGTAAGTCAAGGGCTCAATACATCAGCCATTGCCACAGGGAAAAAGTGGGAAGATAGCTGGTTCTCTGCACTCTTGAAGTTCATTTTTATTGCTCTAGTTGCTGTTTTTGAATTCCTCCTCTTATCAGGATTTCCTAATCTTGGTTTCACTAATTGTTCTTTTCATTAAAAAAACCAAACCAAACCAAAACCAAACACAAACAAAACCACAAAACCACAACAACAACAACAAAAAACCAAACAAAAACAAACAAACCCAACAACAACACAAACAAACAAGAACCCAAAAGAGCAGGATGCTCCAAAAACATTCTGCAAAGGGAAGAAATTGAACTATTTTCCTATTCAATGATGAAGTATTTTTTCTCAATTAGCTGTAAATATGAAAATTCAGCAATATAATATGAGTTTCTCAAACAAAAAATTCAGTTTAAGTAGATTTTTTAATAGGGTTGTAAGTTTGGTTTTTTTTCCTTCAAGGAAAAGTAAAAACAGAGGACCTGAAGTCAGAGGTGATTTTGTGGGAGACTAGACCCCACCCAAAATTTACCTCTTCACCTGTGAATAAGAATTCTGTAACCAGGACATCATAGAGGGAATTACAGCATCTGGAAGTCTTAGACAAACTGACCCTAACCTAAAAGCCAGAAAATTCTTAAAAAGTCAGCTCTCTAAAGAGCTTAACTCTCTGAAATTCTTTGAAAGCACATCATTCTTACAACAGACTGGAATAACTACTGTTTTATGCCTGCCTTAGGCAGTAGCACAAAGATGCTAAATACCAGTACATTCTGGTTCTAATAAAACAGAGTTTCTTCTTGCTGTCGTAGGTGAGGTTGACAGATCAAGCCCCAAAGTCTATCCTGCCCAGGCAGCGTTATTAGACTTGCTCCCCTGGGAGGGACTCCCAAAGGTTTCAGTGTAACATTAAATTATTCAAGCTGTGCCCTTTTTGTTTTGGCAAGTAACCCTTAATTCTGAGTCACACCACCAGGCCTTATTAGCAACATCCGTCTTGCTGGCCCACAGCCCCTCAACACCTCCCAGCTGAAGGAGTTATGAGCTGTCTTCCCTGCTCCTGGGGTCCCCAGACCTTTAAACCAGATCTAAACAAACTATTTAGGTAAAAAACCCAACCAACCAACCAACCAACCAACCACCACCACCAC
>VWYO01019042.1:153442-202530 GCA_013400275.1 Rhadina sibilatrix
AAAAAAAAAAAAAAACCCTAAAAAAACCCCCACCAACGAACCAACCAACCAACAAAACCCCCAAAACAAACAAACAAAACAAAACCCCAAACCAACAACAACAACAACAGCAAACCACCATAAACCGAGCAGGAGATAAGAAATTAATTGGAACTTTTAAAGCTTGTGTGAAGAACAACTCACACCTGGGAACAGTAGTCCAGAGGGAATTTAAATGCAAAGTTCCTGTGAGCTGAAGACGTATAACTCACCAGCAATGAAATGGGCTCTGGCCTTGCTTACTCAGCTGACACGGGGTGATTGTTGTTTGGTTGTACAAATACTCACTAGAGTATATACCACATTAATGTTCCCAGCAGCAATGCTCTTCAGCTTCAACTGTACTGTCAAAGCACCAATTTTACCAAAGGTGGTGGGGATAACAGTACCAGCATCATAACCTATTGGAAATAGTAACACCCTTCAAAGCTGAGTGTTTTGCTGAAGAATACAGTTGAAATTTAATTTCTCCACCATATGAAAAATTGAAATACTTAAGTAATAACATTCAGCAACATCATCTGCCATCTGATAGTGCACAGAAACTGGGCAATTATGTTTCGCCTCGGGTGGCTAATAGGCCCATTTCAAATTTCAGGCATTATCAGATAATAACACTGCCTGCATCTGAGTATGTTATTATAATTATTAACCGTAAAGAAAGGAGGGGGAGGGAACTACTCACAGGGAGGGAGAAGGATTGTTTTTAATTATTTAATTTTGAAGTTATGTAAGATAAGTTCATTGTTCCCCATGAGCTAACAGTCAGAGGCTGAGTGCTGGCACCACTGCAGGTTTAACTCAATTCAAACAGACTTGTTTTCAGATTCATAAAACCTTATCATTGCTATTTGGAATAAGTAGGTTTCCGAACAGTGAGACTTGTCTAGAAACATTACATGCAAGTGAAAATGGCAATGACAACAGAAATTCTGAGTAAACTAAAAAAAAGCCAATTTATTGCTGGTGTCATGCTAAAACCTGCGATTGGTGTTTTAGATCCGTTATTCTAATTTAATTATTTTGCTTTTTAACTCTTCATAGGATATGGATATTCATAAACAGAATCATGAAAACAGAACCTAGCCTAAATATCCTTCATACACTCATGCACACCAAAATTTAAGGAGGGAGATATGTACATATTTGGAAAGTGGAGAAATGGTCTTTGGGAATAGAGACCCCTAGGCAAAGAGACACTGAAGGTCAGTGTTTTGCTTTTGTGGCCTGCGTAAAAATAGATATAAAGGCAACATATAACTATTTTGATGAATTTCACATCTTCCATTTCTGTACCCTTAGCAAAAGTTACATAGTACCAAGGTGAAATACAGTTTTAGGCTTTTTAGATTTATAGCTGCTTTAGTTCGTGGGAAGAATAATGAATATATACCTTCCTACAAGAAGGAATAGAAAGTTCATTACACATAGCAAATTTAAGAAAATTATGTAAAGCAGAAATCAATATTTTTCACATCTCTTGATTTGGATTGATTCTGGGATATTGGTATTCAAAGCTTAAGAATCAGAGACAACATGCAAAGTGCTTTTAATAAGTGCTTTGTTTTAAAAGTAATTTTCGAGCATTCTGTAGGAAATGCTTCAGAAATAGAGAGGTGAATTTACACTCTTTGGCCAAAACAAGAGACAGCATTAAAAAAGCTAACTAATGACTTTAACCCTTTTCGTTATTTCATGTGGGACTGCTCTTTCCAGCTCTCATAGTTTATTCAGTACACAGCAGGACTATAATGCATGAGTTGAGTGCTGTGGAAGACACATTTAACAGAGTTGCATTGAAAAACAGAGGATAAGTAAAGAAAGTTAAAAATTAGTATTTGTCTAATCACCTGGAGGCAAAAAGTTCTCCATTTGAACAGCCACTACGAGTTACTTCAAGCTACCACCAGCACATATCCTCCAATCCCACCAGCTTTCTAGCAATATCACTTCACATCTATCTGCGTTTGTAGATATGTGCTACAAATAACTACATTTTTCTGAAAAATTATAAACTTAAGAATTCAGTTTTCAAAGGTGTCCTTTTTCTCTGAGTATATTGAAGTTTTCTCATGAACTATGTTTTACAACTAGAAAAGCAAGAAAATCTTGCTTCCCTCGGCAGTGTTAGAGGGCTGTGATGGAAGATGCAGTTCAGGAGACTCACAGAACTGGGTAGCCAGGTACTTCTCCTCCAGATCCCTCCAAAACAAAGCTGCTCCACTTCCCTGAAGGGAAGCTTTGGCTAAAACACAGCGCTTCACGTTTTTCCATTAACTAATCTTAGATACACATGTGGAGTTAGTTTTAAGGGATAAGGCAAATCCAACTGCAAGAAGGTCGTCTCTGCCTAGCAGCAGTGGATTTGATGAAGAACAGTCTCCCTTCTGAAACTTTGTGAGCTTTCACAAAACAGCCTCGCCAGCTCTCCTGGTGCCAGCATTTGCAGCTACTCTGGTCCAGACCTCCAGGAAACCAGTGGTCATCTCCAGCGCTTTGCTCCATAGTTGCCTGCAAGATTTCATGACACGGCCAGCCCAAGCTGTGCAGCCGGATCATGTGTAACACAAAGGAACTCAGGAGAGGGAGGGATTGATTCTCCCACATGGCAATAGGGAACTACGCAGCAAACATGTATCTTGGTTAAGCTTATACAAACTGAGGCCACCAGTGACAGACAGAGCTAAGCTGGAAACCACACTGGATTGTGATCTCCAGCATAAGGATGCTGAGATGTAAGCACTGGGAGGCGAGGGCAGCCTGGTTTCCCTGGGCTTTCCCTGGGCCTGTGTGGGGATGTGCAGCAGTTGTGACCCTGGCACGGCACCTGAGAATTGAAATGTGAGTGATATGTTTCATGGTTAGGGGCTGATTTTAGGATTTTTATAACTAGCAAAGGAATTATTTGGAAAATTAGTTTTCAGGGCATCAGTGTGGAGTTTTTCTGTATGATGTATGTAATTATTTAATGTTTAAGCCTTTCAGAACCACACAAGAGGTAAGTGGACAGACATGGAAATTTTCCATTACTGCAGAGCATTGCAGTCCAGCAATTTTTTTTTTCTTTGAAGTACATTATTGTACTATTTAGCAAATTCCAAATGGCAGATTACTTACTAGTTTGCAAACACTGAGTATCTCAAGTATTAACATATTCAATTCTTATTTCTCTCAAATAGAATTTGATCACATCACACATATAAAACAAACAAACAAACAAACAAACAAACAAACACATCCAAAAGCAGAAATAAAACTGCTTAATCTAGTGAAACAAATCTCTTAACTGTGGAAATCTTCCTCCCTCTCTCTCTCTCCTCCTCCCCCATGTTTTGAAGTGGCAGTTGCCCAACATAGAGTAATCCAGTTTGTTCAGTGACCAAACACTCTCACGCCTGGAGGATCAACCCGAGATGCCACACAGCGAGAATCAATTCGTGAAGCTGACATACGAGCACCCTCTGAAGGCTGCAGTACCTGGGGTGCCTGAAATGCCATTATTCTCCCTGTAAGTGGCAAATCTCATGAGGTGGAATCACTTTTTCCCTGGCCTGTTTTCAATGGCAACATGTCAGGTTTTAATTGCCTAAAAGGGTCTTAAATTTAAAATGCTTTTTCCCAGGTTCTTGGATAATTTAAATCCTTGACTAGTTCATTAAAAGGCCATTTGCAACGAGGCAGGCTGGCGCATCTCTCACTTAGCACGCTCAGCTGAGCTAGGAAGAGAAGCAAACAAACAGCAACTGCACTGCCTGACACTGAGCACGAGTGTTCGAGATCACCCACAGCAGTGGCAGAGGGGCAGAACAGATATATTTTGCTTAATGGGCTCCATTCTTCCTTGAACAAATATATAAGACAAAATCATGGCTTTAGTGAAGTCAGCAGCAAAATTCCTCTAGATTTCAGTGGGACCAGATTTTTCTCTCAGTTAGTTTCAGGGTTCCTATGGGGTGTAGCCTTTGAAGGTACAATGTGAATAGCTGATGCATCACAGTCTTGTGTAGCTCCTTGGAAAACATAAACCAAATAGAGCAACAACATGCATGCTTTGGCTTGACATCTTCCTCAGTGTTTTGCACTTTCATTCTGTGTTCTGGTAGTGTCTGTGTATTGCTTCAAAATGATACAATATTAGATTAGACCCAGTGGTGGAAACCTGACTTAAAGGAGCATTCAGGACATTAATAAAAGTCAGTTTCCTGATGAATAGAAATAACCCAATAATAAAAATGGAAAAGCTGTATTCTTAGGGCACTTGGAGCTGACTTTAGGAGAGACGTGGGAATAGCCCCTTGTACAGGTTTTGCCTTCTATGCAAGATTATTATAAGGGCCTATTATTTTTAAATTTGGAAAATACTAATATTTTCCAAAATTTGGGAAAATGTAGTGAGGAATGTATCATTAAAAAATCGCAGATGATGTTTAATGTATGCACATGTATTGGTGGTTCTCAAGGACACAGCTGTCACTATTCATATATACATGAAAAACAATAAAATATATATGTACAATAATAAAAATAATGAGACTCATAATGCAGCCACCCATATTGCTCTTACATGAATGCACATAAATTGTGCACGCTCACCTCTCAGATTTTACAGACCGTGACCACAGATATTTTACCAACCAGTACTGCTTGCAAAAATCCAGTTCTTAATGTCAACCACTTTCTTAATAATTTTACTCGGCACTTACATAACCTCTTTAGGGTAAATGATACCTTCTGTGTGCTGAGAGATTTTCCCTTACAGAAAAACCATGCATCTGTGGTATCAGTTTCTCGCCACAAACTTGGCACTATAGAGAGTTGAAAAGTTTTGCTCTGCAGCACTGTCTAGTCTGTGCTATACAAACATTAAATGCTGTTGATACCTCTAATGATTTTTTCAGGTATTTGAATTTTGGCTCTTAAGTATCTGGAAAATGAAATCTGGAAGCAAGTTGCAGTGTACCAAAAGACTTCAACACACTTGCTCATTTCCAAATGCCTAGGTATTTTTATTTTCCTGATGTAGTTCTTTCCATCACAATTTAAATTAAGCAGCTTGTTTAACTTCTTTTCACACATTTCCCAAGGAGACTAAAATAGGAAGTGTATCTTTAAATTCCATTATTTTTTTAAAATATATCTGCTTCCTTCCTTCCCCTTTGAAAATTTTCTCTTCCTTGGAAAGCATGTTCAACAAAAGCAATCTTTTTCTTTTTCCTTTTTTTTTTTTTTCTCTGGGACAAGTTAAATTTTCTCAGTTTTCCTTTCTTGCTTCTCACTGTCGCTTCGCTGTAAGACAAAACAGTGAGAAAATGATCCATCTCTGTAAAGGTTGCTTGCTATTAAACTTAATACCTCTTTGAAATGCTGCTTCTTTTTCTTGACGGCCTATATTTGTCTTTAATTAAAAAGAAAGGATGTGGATGATACATAGCTATCTCCCTCTGATCTTTACTATTTGATCCCATCCACTTGAATATAAATGTTCTTTCTTGTTCCTTCAGACACTAAATCAATGCAAGAAATCCAAAGGTCTACTGCAGTGTTCGTTTGTTTGTGGCATTCTTGTTTTCTTTTCTTTAATGAATGTGTTGAAAGAGAAATATTACAATAGCTGAACATCAAGAATTCAATATTTAAAACACAGAGCACAGCAAGGCAAGATCTGTTAAGCAGTTCAGCATATTTTGCAGCATAATGCAAACATCTACATCAGGAAAGCATCAGACTTGAAGAGTTAAATACCAAGACTGAGATTACTTGAAACTGACCCTACCTTCCCAAGGCAGTGCTAATACACCCAGAGGATTAGCAGCCTTAACACAGGCTAAGTGTGTCTGTCTGACTAGTCCTCTTTCACGCCATGGTTCAGTCCATACTCCCAACCAGTTCAATTTACCATTGCATTCTTCTTATAGACATGAGCTGAACCACCACTTACCGCCTCCTTTCTCCCCCAGATAATTATAATCTTCCCAGAGACAATGCCTTTTCTGCTTTGGTTTTAAAATTTTCCAGTTAGATTTGTAATAAAAGATGAAATTACATTTCTATATTTCCCGCTAGGTCTCCCAGCTTTCCTGCTCTGCAGCTTTGCATGCTCGACTCATAGTATTTCTTTTTAAGCTGGGTCTTGCTAATCTCTTCCATTCAGCCCTGTCATATTCGGCACCTCAGGGTGGATCATACTGGAATAGGGAAGATAAGGGATCTGGTATGTCATGGATAGAAGACATTTTGCTTGTTTACCCACTTTCTCTTCTGAAAAATATTTTCTTCAGATAGCTTAATGTCTTCATATTACAAGTGTCTTTCACGTCAGAGGCATTTATGAAATCCCTGCTGGAGAATTCTATCTTAAAAATTAGGCAGCTGGGGACTGGAATTGTTAGAAAATAATATCATTACAATGCAATAATGTGCTAATAGTGCTGTTATAGCTTTGTAATTCCTACTGTTCTCATATCCCTGGCCTGCTATATGCTGATTTTTTCTTGCACTAAAAGAATTGCTATAGCAACATACCTTCAAACACGTATGATTAATACTTTATATGTCCATGACTGACTAGATATTTGTTCTAGACATAGCATATTGAAAAACAAGATGGAATACCTGCCATGAATCCATGGAACAGAAACTGATTTATACCAGGAGAAAAATAAATCATAAATTGAATAAGAACAAGAGAAAATACAATTTCATAGATTCAGAATACAGGCAAGTTGATAAAATATACTGCAATGTTTTGATCTCTCTGGCATATCTAAATATCACAGAATATCACAAGCTATTGTAGTGTTACATAAAAAAAATGTTATTTTTTTTCCACATAGGAAAACTACTTCATCACTTTTCTTCACCTGCAGACAGATTTTTCAATCCAGCAGCCAGATTCTTCCTTAAACCCCAGAGAAGATAAAGATGTATCAGTCTGGGAAACCAAAAACTGGTCACATTCTGCAAATTCAACTCACATGCACCTACAGTGGCCTGTAGTGAAGACAATGTAAATGTTCGTGGCTCCTCTTAACTACAGCTCCACCTGGCATCGTTCAGGATCTTGAGTAACTGACTAAAACTGTCGTTCCTGGTCAGAACAAGCAATTAGCAACATATGCTTTCTTAAAATCCAATTATACAAAATTTACCATTAACCACATGGGATGATAGTTACTAGAGGCCGATTAAACGAATTTTTGGAAGTCACTCAGTTTGCACAATGCATCTAATGGCAGAATTCCCTCCTCTTCTAAAGCAAAAAGTACCAGGCTGTCACCAGTGTAGTTACAAATTTCATCTTCTAAAATACTGAATAAAGAATAAAGCTGAGTCATGCAGTGAATGGGACAGTTGTCAAATGCAAAACTGCCTTGCTATGAACTAAGGTAGCAATGCCTGGCAGATTTAGGAAGAGGCCCAAACACTGCTATCACTGATTTGAAGACTTTAAAACAGGGATTTGTGTGAATGTCCTTGCCAAGGATAAGTTCCACAGCTTGGATGGACAATGCAGGTCATGGTGAAAAGCGAAGTCTGTGCACCATTCAGGTCTGTGGAGCTTTGCATTCATTTACTACCCCAGGTCCTCCAGTCCATTTCTGTCAAACTCCTTCAAAATGAGCTTTTTGCATGTGCAGAATGTAGTTTGCATGATGCAGGAGTCAGAGAGTTTGTCATGCAAAATGTGGAAGATAAATAAGGGGGGCAAAGTGTGATCAGAGTTCCAAAGGGAAATCAGCACAGAACGTGAAAAATACCAAATGTCTTAGGAAAAATAGTGAAATCTGATACTATGAATAATAGCTTACAGGGAATGTCACCAATATTGGAGAGGGTTTTTAACATTTCCAGAGCTGGGATTAAATTTCTGGTTCCAATTTCTTCACATTGCATGTGGTGCTCACATACTCTATTGACCTGACGGGGGTGTGTGCACAGATCCTCTCAGCTTGTGACAAATATACCTTCAAGCCCCTGGCAAAGAGAAATATCTCAGACAATCTGTCTTAAATGACACTAACAGAGTCACTTGTATTGGCTACTTTCCTAAAAGACCAGGATTTTTTTTTAAGTGTTGTCTTCCCACTGGCGATCTCAGGGCCTGAGAGCCAAGGTAAGTTTGCATGCCAGACACACGTGCCTTCCCAATTAATAGGGATACGAATACCTAGACATCTCTAGGTATCTCTGACCAATTAAACAGGTAGGTAGCTGTGTGGGGGAGTTTGATTTCTTACTGCTTATAAACAGCTGCTTGTCCTTTCATCTGAACATCCACTTCTTATGCCCAGGTTCTCAGATCGTTCAACAAAATCTCAGTTTGCTCTGTTCTAGCACTTTTTGGGCTCACAGCCATTTGTAGGCTTCCAGTTTTGACACATCATTAAGCAAGGGGGAAAAAATGTCCTTAGCCTCTCTTTTTAAGTCAATTTTTTTTAAATTCTGATTGTGACAACATTTGAGGTTCAGGCAGCCTTTTGGTATCATATTGTTACATAATTTGTCCCTTGGTTTCTTTCCTGGCAATTCTGACCCACATTTTCCAAATGCCTGCCTATGGTCTTGCACAATTTCTATCTTTCAATGCTTGATCCTGAGCATTTCCTCAAACAACTCTTCTTCAGTCATTTTTCCAAGACCTATAAATCCTCCAGCTCACTCCAGCTCACTCTAGTTCACACCAATTCTTTTGAGAGGGGAGTGAAGAAAAAAAAAAAAAAAAGTGTGAACCCCCTCCCTCTATTCTCTTAAATAAGTAAAATTAGGTTGTCTGACAACTGTCACTGTATGTGAATGAAGTACAACCCTTCGTCAGAAAGGATGGAAGCCCAGGCCTAAAGGAATGATAAGCAACACTCATCAATGACAGGAGGCAAAGACATAACCTAAATTGTTGGGTAAGCTTTCACAGAAAGGTCAAAGTCTTCCTTAGCCATCACAGCTAGCTTCATTAGTAGACACAAAACTTGACCCAAGAGCTCCTTCAGCACTTCTCTTTACCTAAGTGTTGACTGACAGCTGCATCCTTACTTGGGGGAGAAAATGAAAAAATTAAATAACATAGGCAGGTGGGAAGCAGAGGAAATGTCACTGTCCTCTCTACAATTCACTCTCTCTTTCCATCACACATCTTGCCCCATGCATCCTTGCTGTGGAATCCCAGAGGCAGAAGAAATGACAGCTTTATCCTGTCATTTCAAGGTTGCAAGTCTTAACCATGCTGATGAAGGGTCTGCTTTCCTTTGACCCCAAAAATGAGAAGGGCTGAGGGAGGCAGAACTATAATAAATTGCTAATCAGAGATACCATTCCTGAAGAATACCAGCCCCTTTCTTCTTTGGTTATATTTTATCATTATGTTATTTTAAAATATTCTATGCCAAGTACTGATTCTCCCTCCATTTGTCGGACTGCTCTCTACACGCTGTCTACACACATAATGATCAAAGTGATTACAATAGTGGCCTATCATAGTTCCTTATGAAGAAGCTGTATTTTCAAATACATGCCTTTGCCAATATCCTTACACCTGCAGGAAAGACTAAGACAATCTGTA
Source organism: Rhadina sibilatrix (assembly GCA_013400275.1). Taxonomy (NCBI): domain Eukaryota; kingdom Metazoa; phylum Chordata; class Aves; order Passeriformes; family Phylloscopidae; genus Rhadina; species Rhadina sibilatrix. The sequence goes on from VWYO01019042.1 coordinate 163,038, forward strand.
TTGACACAATAGTTTGAGTCAGTTTAGATGTGTTCTTCTAGACTGTTTATGTGGCCAACCCCCTAATCTTTACTGATGTTTTTGTTAATTTTAATAAGCAAATTCAAAATCAAAAGTTCATGGATGTAATGCAACTTTTCCATTTTTCCACATACTGAGATAGCCCGAGTTTTACTTACCTGGATCAAGAAGAGACAAAAAACTTCAGAAAAGGAGGATAATACTTTATTTCTCACTCAGGACTGAATATATTCCACTGCAAAGGAAAAAGAAAATCATCTTTTCTGCATTGAAATTAGACTTCAGATCTACGAACACTTGTATGATGGTGGAAGTCCCATGAGCCTGCATCTGCCAGAGAGTAGGGCAAATATAAACATGCCAAGTTCTCAAAAACTGGAAGAAAAGTCACATATCCTGCATTGTCACACTTGCTCTTTCTGTCTCAACAAAATGGAAACAAGCCAGTGAACAGTATATGGAATCAAATTTGATCTCCAAATATTTGAAAACTGTGGGATAGAGCAACTTGGGTAGATTACACAGAAATGTGTAGACATAGAATATGGCACTTACTAAATATGTTCAGATGTTTGGTAACAGTTTCTGAAGCTTTAAAATCTTTCTGTTGTGGGAAAGCCATCTGGCAGGTCATCCATAGTTGTTCAATGAGAAATTCTTTGTAAAAGTGAAAGTTAAGGGCTGCCCTGAGCCTGACTGATTAAGAACCAAGAGATATGTCTCCTGGCAGGGTCATGTCTCAGAACATTATCAGTTCCAATTTAGACAAAAACTGCTGGGAGAACAGTCAGACACTCCAGAAAGTTCCTGACAGACTTCAGACAGCCAGTGAGCAGTAAGGAAATGCTGTGTCAGGGACAGTCTTCTCAGACTCTAAGCATGGATGACATTTCCACACACATACTGTGATTATGCTATAAATTTCAAGGACTGCCTTGGGAACAAGATGAGAATATGCCTTTGTATGCAATAAAAAGTGCTCAAAACCTTATGTTTGGTTATAAAACAGCAACAGGGAGGGATGGACTGCATAAGGAATACAAACAAATGCTCTCATAAATTTTGTTTAAAATTTCTTGAGGGTATTCAAAACACAATTTAATGTTGCAGTTTACAATATTTTCTATGTACATTAAACATTTGCTTCATTAAGGAACTGCATGGTATTTTTAAAATTGTCTGGAAACTATTAACACCTGTTTTCCTGAGCTGCATGTCCAATACCTTGAGGTGTGAAGCTTTGAGAACATCCTGAAGAGTCAGGGCTGTAAACAGCACATCAGCTAAGAATTAAAAGTGAGTAATAGAAAGATGGGAATTTAAGGACTTGTGCAAAACATTGCCTACATTGTTATGCTAACATAGCTTAGTTTGCCAAAAGCAAACATATTTAAACAGGAAATACCTCAAATATGCTAGTCTACATCTCAGCTGGTGTCCTTAATTCTTCTTTGAGGATGTGCTGCATCAGCCCAAGTTTGGCATTACTGCAAAAATCTCCTGATTTCTCCTTTCTGCCCTCTTTAGGTCATCTTCCTTCATCACTAAATAAACCATCACTACCACTGGCCTGTTGTTGCTTCCTCTGTCTGCAGGACATCTTCCATTCAAGCTTCCTGCTGAGGAGGCACTAGGCTCTGCCTTGATAAAAGTTAATATTTTCTGCTTAAAAGCTCTTAAAACCTTTCCTTCAGAGCAGAAATTCTCATTACCCATCTTGAATATTGCAGTGTTCATTCCCTTGCCCTGAACAAGCGGTCTCACCTCCCTAGAAAGTGGCTGTCCCTTCTCCTAGCTTGTGGGGTTGACTGTATCAAACCTCTCTTCATATTCTTCCAGTGGCTTCCTTCTCTCCATGATATCCTTGGTTAAAATTCCAAGATGCCCAACAATTCATCCCCTCCTTGAAATATCATCTTTTCTGAGACATTTAATCCCTGATGTCAATTTTTCTATGCTCATTTTGTATTTGAGTTTTCTCCATGAGCTGCTTTCAAAGACACCTTGGTGTCTTCCCTCACATCTGTTTTCCTGTTGCCTCAACTTTACTAGCAGCTCAAGGCCCTGTTCTGTACTTGTTCTGCCTTTGGGAGTTTTGCTGCAAGCACAAACAGGAGCAAAAGAAAATCTCTGTTATGAAATGCTGGGATAGTGTAATAAACCTTAGCTGATGTGGTTGTCATGTCATCAATGCATTTGCTTGTAGTTTGTTTCTCTTTCTTCTAATTGAAAAAATAAATGAGTAAAAGCTGTTTTGAATGAGAGTGGATTTTGTGTTAAAATATGTGTGATTCACTTTTAAGAAGGACTGGAAGTAGTTAATTGGAAACTAGTCTGAATCATAGCCTCAAAACTGAATATCTCTTGTCCTTGAAATTCAAGTTTGAAGGAAAAGTTCAATCTTTGAATCTCCTTGGGTTTTAATTCTGGACTTCAGTCAAAACCAGAAGGGACTAATGTTCCAAATGAAATTTGATGTGGCCTTGCATAGTAAAAATCTCACAGAAACATCTGGGAAGAGTTTTGTTGATAAAAAGAACATGGAAGCATTGTTTCTTGATAATGCACAACATCATAAAGTTAACATATTTTTTTCTACAATGATTTCCAGTCTGACATTAAAACTGAGGCCCATTAGTCCAGAAGAGTAGCAGAGCAGCTTTGAATAATTCTTTGCATCCCAATTGTATGTTGTAATTTTTATTTCTAAGAAAATAGAAGTACCTGCTGGGTAAAGCTAATCATATCTAACACCATCAAAAGACAGTGCAATTTAGGCAAAAATATGTGAACTTGGCCACATTTTGTGGTCTGTTCCTCTCATACTCCCTTAAGCATACAGAAAGATGGTTTTAAGAATGTTCCAGGTTATATTCAAGTCTATTTCACACCAGTCTTAGTGCAGATATGCTGCCCATTAATTTCTCTAATTCTTTTCCAAACCTAATCCACTGCTTCAAATGGCAAAAGGTTGTGAAGGCTCACAATGCCCTGAGTGAAGGCACTCTTTCACCTGTTTAAAAAAAATATCCTATTAGCTTCAGATTCTCTCAAGTCCAGTCGTTGCAGAGTGTGGCAGAGAGTTTTGCATCTGACTTATCTGCTGACTTGCAGTATTTTGCAAACCTTGATCTCTACTAACCCAGCTGTCTGTTCAAGCTGGACAGTCCCAAACTTTTTATTGTGTTCTGGTAAAGTAGCCGCTGCAAATCCTTGAACATTTTGTGGTCCTCTTCCACACCAGCTGCACAATATCCTTCTTGAGTTGTGGAGATCAGAAATATACACCGCATCAAGACGTGAGCCCATCAAGCTTTTATATAATTCCCTCCTTCTTCCTTCCTGACAATGCCCAGATTTTATTTGGCTGCTGCTGCATGCTGAGCTGATGACATCAGAGATAAATAAAAACTCTTTCCTGAGCGGTCACTGCCATCTGTGTTCAACCCCATGCAGTAGACCCATCTAGATTATTTCATTTCCAGATCCATTTGCTCATATTTATCTGGATCAGTGCTTCTTTGCCCCCTTCTTTTATCCCTACACTTAGTTTTTTGAGGTCCTTATGAAGTTCCTTACCATTGGGATGGCACCTGGCTGTCTGAGAGAACTAGTGCTGACTGCAGCCTTGGAGATTGCACGGTGAACTCCCACCACCACATCACTGATGAAGGTCTTGAATAAAACTGGGTTTAGCACCAATTCCGAGGGAACAAATTTCTGATTCTTCCATGCAGAAAACTCATCTGTTTTCTGTTGTTTTACCAGGTTTCACTCGATAAATGATCTTTTCCTCCAAAAACTCCCATAATAACTTCTGGTTATGAACCTTAAGGAGTTTTGGAAACTCCATGTTATGGTGCCAGAGGAATCCTTTATACATGTGCTCATTGACAAGATCACTGACACCCTTCAAGAGCTTGACCAGGCTACTGAGACAGGATTTCCCTTTGAAGAAGCCATGAAGAAGCTCTTTTCTAAAAGACCGTGTTCTCAATGCTTTTACTAATATTTTATGGTCTGTATGATCCGACCTGACTTAACAGCCTGTAGTTATACCCAAAGAGTTTCCAACCAGACTGTTGCACTAAACAATAATGTCTAATCTCCATAAAGCTTGTTCTCAATGTTTTATTCATATCCTGGAGATGGGTAAATGATGCAAGTTTCCCAAAGCTGTGGCTCTTGCTGAAAATTATTTTTATATGCTAAGTAAGACAGATGAAGGGGAAGCCAGGTCCAACAAGTGATCACACCCACTTAATTTCATTGCTAAGCAAAGAAAACAAAACCAAAATAAATCCCAGGTGCATTACAGCCTTACAGTTATAATGCAATTAGTAGCATGATATGAACTCATCATTTCAGCCAGGTTTCTCAGCTGGTATATACAGCCCTCTGAATTTCAATAAGATGTAGTCTTTTTATTTTTCTATTTTAAGCCCTAATTAAGTTATATTTGTTTTTCATTCCCGCTCTGTTGTTTTTCTTTCACCTATCAGCTTTTCCCTGCCTTCCACAGCTCTTAGCTTCTCTAATTTTCCCACTAAAAAGCAGAAAATTGCTAAATTTTAACATGCAATAAAATATTTGCCTTTTTTTACTAGAATAAATCTATCTTCCACATTCATTTCGAAATCAAAATGCTGAGAAAAAAATGGTGAGCTTATTGAGAAAATGTTACCCTTTCAAAGCCAGCAAGGAAAAAAAAAAAATCTAAGCAATACAGAAAAAAAAAAATCCTTACAATTTGAAGTTATTACAAATGCACCTAATTTAAGGTAAGGAACATGTGAAGTTCTGATTTTTTTAAAGAAATAGATGAAACATTGGACAAGCATACATACACACATACTTACATAAGTTGTAGTGATTTTGTAGGAACTGATTCTCTGAGGGTTTTCCAAACTACCCTGGCTGGCAAAAACAATGATGCAGTATCCAAGCCTGCCTTTCAGAGGTTCACTTCATGGTATTTATCAGTCTTGACATTTCACCCCCACCATGCAGGAGAAAGGTTACTAAGAGCACAGCACAAATAGCCTGTATTCCCAAGAGCATATTTTAATCAAAAAGAAAAACAGTAACTGCAGACTCTGATAAGAAAGGGGCTCTGTGTGAGGGAAATATCAGAAATTACATGGAAGAGTTTTGCTCCTGCCTGTGGCCAGACACATCTTGTAGTGCAAAAGGGAATGGACCATTACCTGTCACCAGCTGGAGCTGCTCTCTGGGATCATGCACGGAGATGCAGAGGAGACACATCCCACTCTTGCTTAGCTCCCTTCACCTATCTTTGCCATGGTTTAAAAAAAGCCCACACAAACAAAAAAGTTGTTCTTTTCTCTTTTCTTTTCTTTTCTTTTTTTCTTTTCTTTTCTTTTTTTCTTTTCTTTTCTTTTCTTTTCTTTTCTTTTCTTTTCTTTTTTCTTTTTTCCTTTTTTTCTTTTTTCCTTTCCTTTCCTTTCCCTCTTCTCTTCTCTTCTCTTCTCTTCTCTTCTCTTCTCTTCTCTTCTCTTCTCTTCTCTTCTCTTCTCCTATAAGGAAGAAAAATCTATGGTACAACTAGGGTCTTATTCCCTTAATTTTTTGTAAACACACCTGGAAAGGTATCTTCCATTCCTGTTCTTCCTCTGACGTACATTTAAAATTGCCTTTTAGTTTATTTTGTAAGAGTCAGCATCGTTCCATACTGCTTTATTGCTCCCAAGAAAAATTAACCAATATGTGACCACCCACTTCTGCTGACTCCCACTATGTTCAGGTGGTATGGCTCAGCTGGAGTCACAGCCCAGTCACTCCTGACTCCTTCAGTGGCATCCCTGCCCAGCAGCTGTGTCTGGCTGCCTGTCCCTTGTCCCTGCTGCTCAGCAGCCAGACTTCCACTCAAAGTGGTGGCTGGGGTGAGACTGTGACTCAGCCTGAAGGATGGGGTTTTTTCCCCCCATATTTGACATCTTCTACAGAATTTCCCAACATAGCTAACTGGAAAGAAGTTCTGTGCATCTGCAGTTTCGCTACTCTATTGCATTTTTCCCACTTGTGTGACTTTTTGGTGTTTTGCAGCTGGGAAAGATGCTTATTTATTGTTGAAAATCTCACATTTCTAAGCTCATCAGCAGAGAGGATTTGCTGCAGTACTTCTAAATGCATGGCACTGTCTCCTCATGATGCAGCCTACATCATCCTGTAAGCAGACACGTTTCCTGGTGCTGAAATTCCCATGACATCTCTCTGCTGTGGCTTCAGTTGCAGTCTCTCAGCTCTGGATGCTGTTCAATATATACCAACAGAGCTGACAGCCTCAAAAAGCTGTGTGTTACCAGGCAGCAGCACAAAACCTATAAAAAATGTGCCTAAGAAGTAGCTTTTTCACTCTCACTGCTTGAATGGACATCACAATGAGATTGCTTGAGCCTAAGCCAGAGCAGTGTCCAGTAAAAATGAAAAATAATGTTGTAATAAATCAGCTTGAACTTCACTCCCCAGGTATTAAGTGACATTATGATGAATTTCTCCATTCAAAAGAAATCTGCTTCTCTCTTTGCCAAAGTTCATCCACCTGATTTTCAAGTCCAAAGTCATGGCCATCAACATTGATGAATTTAACTGAGGATAGTTAAGATAACCTGGGGATATTATATAAAGGTAGAAGCCACAGATTAAAAATGAAGCTCTGCTTAGAGTGTCCATAGGTCAATCATTACTTGAGCAGAAGACTCAGTGCATAATGAAGTGGTTTTCTACATTTGCCTGCTGTAGATTTTTAACAGCCTTAAAACAAGTTCTCTACATAACCCCCAAAAATTACATCATGCATTGTTTACACATGACTGAAGTACAGCAACATTTAAACTTGAAAGAGTTACACTTTTTAGTCTTTCATGGCACCTTATAGCAAAATGTTCTTTATTGGGACATTTTGCCCAAGTACTATATAAAAAATGTATAATGTGAATATGTAGTATAAATATTTATACCACATTCACTTAACCTCAATCCATCATACATATTCAGCTTTAACTGTGGAAGTTTTGGGGGAGAAGTATAGCCTATAGGGTGACTTGTCAATAGCCCATGCCTGTTAAAGGATGGGTTTTCCTTCCTTCTTCCTCTGATCACAGTGGTCAAGCATAGAATTTATCACTCCAAAGGATAATTTATTAATAAAACACTAATTTGTTGATAATTGCACACTAATCTTTCCTAAGTTACAGACAAATATCTCAAGGCATTATCCAAACTCTGCTGGAAATATTTCCTGACGTTTTCATATCTTCAGTAGGTTTTGGTAGTATCTTTGTCTATACTCTAGCTGATCTCCTTAGATATTGATTACTGGCCTCCAAATTAGACCATTGTTACACTTTTTATTGTTCATGTTTTTACTTAGTTAAATTAAATTTAAATATCTTTGTTCTTGAGGCTTCATTAAACAAATGGATAGAACTCATTTCCAGCCAGCCTTAGAGTGTAGAGTCTGTCGTACATAGATGGATGGATGCTTTTGTACTCCTGTACTTCAGACTGTCCAGCCTTTGCCCTGCATCCTGTCTCACTAACAATTCTATGGAGGACTAGAGGAATTAATCAGCAGTTTCCTTTTTTTATTTAGTTCATTGAAAAACATTTTTGTCCAGTCAATGAAATAGATTAGCAAAGAGATATGCTTTTTATAAATGACACTACATGGATCACACTTAGTTGCTTGATATATTAAATGTTATCTAATACTGTAAGCATTCTTGATATAAAGTTCCCAACAATGTTTCTTGCAAACAATTAGAAATTAAATCTGAACCCCACAAAAAATTCCAGTTTTCCCAGGCTTTTGTTAATTTTCACTTTAAAATATCTAATATATAGCAGAATGGTTATTCTTCAATTTCTTTCCAAAAGCCACATTTCAATGTACGAAAGGGGAGCTGAAAACAACCCAGTTATTCAATATCATAGTTATGAAAATAAATATTTAGTTGAGTTCAATTTGGGATGGGTGCAAATGCACTCATGACATAAACAATTTAGTTTTCCTCATTTTGAATGACCTTGCAAAACAAGCTTTATTACAAGAAGTAATAACTGACTCATCATGTTGACTAGTTCAAAATTAAAAGTGCCTCTGACTTTCCACACTGTCCAAGCAAGGAAGGTAATAGACTCTATATTGGTAAGAAGCCAACCAGCTCCTCTCAAGGTCACCCAGTCAGGCACTGCTATTTTTGGTAGCTAAGCAAGGCCAAACCACTGCAATTTTCAAAGAAAGGAGACCTAATAAATTTGAGAGGTAAGGACTGGGAAGGAAAGCCAAGTTACCCCATTGTGGGGAAGGAAGGTGAACACAGTATAGCCATCTGGGGCTTAGAGCAAGCCTGCTTCAACTGCCCAGTGTCATAAAAATGTAAAAAGGATGGATTATAAAAATGTAATAAAACTGTTTAGGGATTTATCCTTATTTCAGTTCTATTGAATGGCTTTACTTTCCAAGAGAAAGTATCAGGCAGAGGATATTTTAAACTACTGCAACTGCAGTACACAGCACAGGATCTGAGTGAAAGGGGATTTTTTTTTTTGGAGGGTGTGCCATTGTATGATTGTTACCTGTCACTGAGGGATTGTGTTGTACACTCTATGGGCCTTCTGAGTGCACCATACATGTGGCCACCCAGCAAGGCCCTGGGACATTGCCCAGCCTCCCAGGAAGGAGCTGGGTGGAGTGCAACTGCCTGTGGTCGCCTTGCTCAGGTATGGTAAGGCTGAATCTTGCCAGCCTGGCTCACCCTCTGCTCCTGCTCTGCTCCTCCTATGCCATTGCCTGATAGATGAATCTTGCAGCAGAGAAATGCTCAAGGAAAGATAGTATCTGTTTTACATACACTCTTTGTGAGCGTAGGCCATTCAGATTTGGAAGAGAGCAAGTTAAGAGGGCTGTTTGCAGTCCCATCACAAACATCCAATGTGTATACCATTATTCTTCACAACACTGAAGAGCAAGAACAGTAAGAAATGAGCACTGCAGCATGATAGCATGATAGTGAAAAGATAAAATTGTATTCAGGCTAAACAGGGAAACTTCTTTTGAAGCCTGAGGGTTTCAGCTACAAAGCCAATGTTAAGATTTTGTTGATCAGATGATTTTTCTACACAGAGAAAAAAAGAGGACAATCAAGCAAATTAGCAGAGGGAGGAGAGTGCATGCCTGGAACATGTGCAGTAAACCACAGAATTCATTATGAATTGTATCTATGTGCACATTTTCTAAGCCAGCTGTATATAATATTTTAGATATGCTTTAGGGTTGTTTTTTACCAATAATTCTTTAAAGAGTATTCTGGTTTTACACTGAAAGTATATCTCTTCAATGCACTGAAGATCACCATATCTTTCCTAAAACCATATTAAATAAATAATCCACTGTTTTGGTTTAAGGAGAATGAAAACAGCATTGTGCCAGTGAATGTTGAAAGAAATTCCATTTTCCAGCACTTACAGCAAGCTGTTACTTCTGCAGTCACATCTGCATGCACATCTCCAGTTAATGTTGATGATTGTGTTATGTGCATGCAATGTGGATATACAGCTACCTAGCTACCTATTGTGTCTAGATAGATACTGGTGGAGGTAGGGCTCCTCTCCTCCTAGTAGATAGATAAACAGGTATCTAACTAGCTGGCTCTATACAGATTTGTCTATCTAGGTAGATAAAGTCATCAGGATATAGACTATCATCTATGTGTCTGTCTATCTATCTATCTATCTATCTTATTAATCTATTTATCTGTCTATCTGTCATGGTTTGACACTGGCCCAATGTCAGGCACCCACGAGAGCTGCTCACTCACCCTCCCCTGTCACAGCTGGGCAGAGGAGAGAAAAAAACAATTAACAAAGGGCTCATGATTTGAGATAAGAAACAGGAGAAAACACTTCAAGGGGAAAACAGGCTCAGCTTAAGTTACAAAGTGCATTTATTAGGAACAAAATAAGAGGAGAATAATGAGAAGTAAAATAACTCCTAAAAACACCTTTTTCTCCCCAGCCTTTCCCTCCTTCCCATGAGCAGTGCAGGGAGAGAGGGCATGGGGGTTTCGGTCAGTACATTACTGAAATTTTCTTCTGCTGCTCAGGGAGGGAGAAGTTCTTCCCCTGTGAGGCCGTGGGGTCACTCCCATGAGAGGCAGTTCTCTGTGAACTTCTCCAACATGGTTCCAATCTCATGAGCAGCAACCCTACGACACCTGCTCCAACATGAACTCCCCCCATGGGCAGACACTTCTACCAAAACTGCTGCAGCATGGGTCACTCGGTGTGAAGAAGGGGTGCAGTCCTCCAAGGATAGGCTGCTCCAGCCTGGAAGCAGGGCCTCCTCTCTCCACTGGGTCTCCCATTGGATCACAGCCTCCTCCAGACATCCACTTGCTCCAATATGAGCACTTTCCCCCACGGGCTGTGGGTGGATCTCTGCATCCCCTATGGATCCTCATGGGCTCTGGGTGGATCTCTGCATTCCCATGGATCCCCACAGGCTGTAGGGGCACAGCAGCTTCATCATGGTCTTCACCATGGACTGCAGAGGAATCTCAGCTCCAGTGCCTGGAGCATCTCCTGCCCCTCCTTCTCCACTGATCACCTGCTCTTCTTCTCTTACTAGAAACAAAACCCATGACTTTGTTTTGATTTTCTTCTTAAATATGTTATCACAGAGACATTATCAACCTCTCTCATTGGCCCAGCTTTGGCCAGCAGCCAGTCCTTCTTCAGCACCATCAGGGATTGTCTCTGCTGGACATGGTGGAAGCTTCCAGCAGCTTCTCACAGGAGCCACCTCTATATCCCCTGCTACCAAAAAAATAGGCTGTGCAAAACCAATATCTATCTATCTATCTATCTATCTATCTATCTATCTATCTATCTATCTATCATCTCTAGATCTATATGATTACCTGTCTAGATCTGCAAATATCTGTCTAGACAGATGTCTAGATGGATCCAGACAATAAATATCTCTAACTGTATAGATCTGTGTCTACATCTGTATATGTCTATCTGTTCACAACCAGATGAGTGTCAATCCTGGATACTGGACCAAGACATAGAGTTCAAATATTTGTTGGTTGTTCCATTAACTTCAGCCCAGCTCTGGAGTGTTCTCCCCAAGCTACCAAGTTTGGACAGAAGGAAGCAATGTTGCTCACCACCCACCATTTGATAAAGCTGTACTGCTAAAACAACAGGAATCTGACTGGATTTCATCACAAGTCTCTCTGATTCATCATTTGCTTGAAGACATTTAATTTAGATTACTGTTAAAGTAAATTAAATTAGTATTAACCTTGTCTGTGAAGATGATACTTCATAAAGATAGATGTATTTCTCTTGGCATGCATGAAAATGAAATTATAAGTTGTTCAAATCTCAATGCAGATGGACCCTTTCTAATGAGTTATGACCAATGTGTAAGTGCTATTGATTATGTCTATATGTTGTCAAGGGGGGGTCAGAGAAATCAGTCTTTGATTATGTTCAGAGATGAGACTATGATACCACACTGGTTCTAAATTATGCCTGGGTAGAAAACAACGTGGAATTTCCTCATTAAGTTGGACACAGGTCTGAGCAAAACTGACAAGTTGAGATGTGGTTTATCAGACTGGCATTGCAGGTACTGGCTAAACTTTGTTACAAACTATATCTAGTCTAAATGATTAACTGAGCAGAAATAAATGAGACAGAAAAACATTTAATAAAAACCTAGTTTAGTAGTAGCTATTAGACTGAGGTTATCTTCCTAAATCCCTGCTAGTTTTTAGCAAATGGAAGGAAAAAATTACTCATATTGCCATTGTTTGCCTAATTTTGCTGATTATCATTTTATAGGGACTGAAAATTGTGTATTAGTCTCCAGACCATCTCTATTACAGCTCTGGTTAAGATGTATCCTATCTGACTTAATTTTTCATGAGTACTATCTGAACACCTGGCTTTTGATGTTTAAAATAATTTAAAATTAAGTCTTATTTTGCAGTGAACATGAGGCATCATCTGCCTGGCACATACTTGTTTACTACCTCTAGCTCCATTTCATAATTATTTCTAAATAGAGCAATATATCTAACTATCTATGGTAAAATTTCTATCACTGTGGCTCCTAAAGAAAGACATGAGAAAATCTGTGGTATTCTAAGTTGTATGATTTCCTAGATTGCCCATGTGTTCTTAAAAGAGGGACATGGCAAGCACATACTTAACTCATCACTAGTTCAGAACATGTTTGAATCTCTAAATGGGATGGAACTAAAAGACGAGCCTCACTGGATAGAAGGTCAATTTAGCCACCGTGAACCACGACATGGTAGTTAAGGTGACATTTTACCAAAAAGAATACCAAAGAATGTCTTTACATTCTCAGACTACTCCTTTAGGCATGCTGATGAGCATTTTGTACAAATTCTGGTTCCCTTCAGATGAGATTGTCATGCTTGTCAAGCACAAATTATGATTTCTTTCAATCATGATATGTTATATGCAGATATCACAGCTGAGTAATTCACATGGTTAATTCAGATATTTCAATAATGTATTGTGGAGTCTGGCATTTCTGAAAGTTGCTGGGGCTTTTGGAGGGCAAAAGCAAAACAAGAATGTAAAATAAAAATGAGAATCCTACAGGTTTCGGTCACTCTTCTCCCACAGAGCTACACAAGCATTATTTTGATTGTGAAGAAAGACTTTGATCCATGTCTTTGAAGCACTGTGCACTTCCCTTCACAGACCATGTTGCTTCACTGTTTTCAAAGAATAATATTCACTTTGAGTTCTCCTTGTTTCAGAAAGTCTGTCCCCACTGACACTTCTACTATGTTGATGGAGGTATTTTCCATATATTTTCCTCATATTCTTATAGGATAAAATGTTATAACATACCAATTGGTTTCATTTAGGTCATAATCATGCCTTGTATGGTAGGTTTAAATTACCTAAAAGTGCAGGAAAGTATCTGCCTTGCCAGACATACATGAAAATTTTATGACAACAACATTGGAAATCATAACTTAATTTCCCCTGGAAAAATTTATCCCAGCATTTCAAAGTGTAGAAGGCCAGAAACTGCCAATACTTGCTTTTCACCAACTAAGAGGAACTAGTTTTCCTTTGGTCTCTTCCCTCCTTTACACTGTTTTTCTCCATATGTACAATCTATCCTTGAACCATATTGGCTCTGATCCTCTCTGACTGTGTACTAGGATAGTGAAAGGCAGAAATGGAACAGGCATAAAGAGTCCAAGAGAGTAAAAGAGGATAAAGGAAAAGGGAAGAATGTGGAGTCTGCAATGCTTCACCCTTCTCATACATATCACAGTGCAGCACAGCACATGACGGCCGGGGTTATGCTGTGCCATCATACCAGACATGTTATGAACATGTGGACTAACTCCACTGAGGACTGTGTTTATCCCCAGCAAACAAACAGCTTCTCTTAAAAACCAACCAGACACACAACAAAATCTCCAGGCTGACTCAAAGCCAGTGTTTGAGAACTGGATGGAAGAAGGTGTTCTTTGAAAGAGGCCAAATACATATTTGTTTCTAAAATGGAGGAGGATAACAGCAAACATTAACAACAGATCCTGTAGAAGTGACAGATGCTCAGCTGAAGCATCTAGTGAAGCAGTCAGGATGAATATTTGGTGGATATTGACTGAAGTATTTGAATTCTTTAATCTCTGGTTCAGATCTTTTCATAAGCTGTTTCATGATGAACAATCAAAATGCCAGTTACCCAGAGCACCATTAGGTAAAAAAGCCCTAATCGTCCCATTCTCCCCACATCAAAACCCCTTCTGTGAAGTCATCCTTAATTTTTAAGATGTGGATTCAGTCTATCAAGAACACATTTTTTCCTTTGGCTAGCTCCTAAGAAAAGTTTATATATAGGAGAGCAATATTATGTACTTTATGACTACATTATTTTATCCATGTTTTGCTTCATCTTTTTGGGACTTATCCATTCTTTTGTTGCCATTGGACCCTGTGTGCTTGATTGTTTATCAAAATAATTAGATGAAACAATAATTCAGATTTACTGGAGCTCTTACAGCTCACTCAATTGGTTCCCAAAGAGTCTTGGAAATTGAACAAGCCCATATTTTGCCTTTTTCTTTCCCACCAAGGCCTGTGTGAATTGTCTGGCAAACTCACAGTGCTGCACTGAACTGCTGCTTGGCACAAAGGACTTTGATAGCTGACTACAATTTCCCTTTCTCTACACACCAGTGAGAGTGAGAGAACTCAGCCATTCCTCTGTTTCTCCAGATTACCAAAAAGCACTGGGTTTCACAGTGCAGAGAGCCAAGTTAAGTCTGCCTGGTCAAAACCAGCACTGTGTGCAGTGATGGCTGGGTATGAAATTAAAGGGAGATGTAGTGAAGGGGCAATAATGGTCTAACCACACCGAGGACCCTCTGGAGAGAAGAAGAAAGGAAAAGACATGGTTTTCCACCTGGTGATACAAGCTCAGTTCCAGTGTCCTGCAAAGAAGTTGGCGCAGGGAGCACAGGACCTCTGCTGTGCTCTGAGCACTGTGCTCCACCGGCTCCACTATCCCTGTCACACCAGGCCTTGGGGCACCACCGTGAGCAACATGACAGTGCTGTGACTTATCTCACCCTCACAAGGTAGGCACCCACTCCTGGAATGCAGACAAAGCTTCTGACACTACCTTAAGCTCTTCAGATAAATGTCTGGGTGTCTGTGCCAAGGAACACACCACTGTACTTCTGCTTTCACAGTGATTGACTCCCATGTGTTCTAAAGCAAACATACTCACCCCACATTACTACTACTGATGGAAAGCTTACAATATGGGAGGAAAATACTGACTTTCTTGAAGAGTTAAAAGAAGGCCATGCTGCTTCTTTTTTGTTCTCTGTACCATACTAGAGTGGGAAGCTCCTGAAGGCCACCTATATCTCTTTTTTTTTTTTTTTTTTTTTTTTTTTTTTTTTTTTTTTTTTTTTTTTTTTTAATAAGGCAATTAGATATCAGATCTGAAATGTTGAGGCTGAACTGTCAGTTTAAGATTTACATAAAGCAGATCTCTGGCAAAGGTGCACATCTCTTCAGCATGACTTCTCTTGGGAAACAGAGTTTTAAAAAATGTCTTGAAACTCAAGAAATGTAAAATAAAGAAAGATTACTGTCAAATAACTGGCTCATGGAAAACATCAGCTGTATCTGAGCTGATCTGCAATGAGCTGTGTGCTGATTAAAATAAAACGGTATATCTGAGCTACTTGATGCATATTTTATCATCTACAACTTCATATATCACCAGTTAAATATGCTTGGTGACTCTGAGATGATCAGCTGCATAGGTCCTGTGTCTCAGCTCTCCAAAAAGAAAGCCACAGCACTTCATTTCCAGCACACTGGAAAACAGCCCATTCATCACTGCCATTGGGACTTGTAGTTACCTGACGTTTTCCTGCTAGGGAGGGCAAGGGATTTTGCCAAGAGCTATTTGCTTGCTCACTGCTGCCATGGAGCATTGTTTTTCTCCTTTGGTTGGGATTTTGTGCTCAGCATATAATAATGAGTGCACAGGGCACATTAAAGCAGAAGCCAGAGAGATATCAAGATGTAAATGAAAATCTGTACCAGCAATAAACAAAAAATAACCAGGTGAGCTCAGCTGGATTAAAAAAAAAATAAAAAGAGATTGCAAAAATGAAAATGAAGCAGCAGACTGTACATTTGTAATGGCTTGATGGCAAATACTCATGTTCTGATTTATATTGTTTTTCACCTTTTCCGAGGAAAGAAAATTTGAGGCCGTAGAGTCACAATTAAGTAACAACCAGAAAATTACAATGAGGTTGTACTTCTTCCATTTCCTTATGGTTTCCTTAGACTGGCAAAAAAGTGCTCCAATTCAGACACATTTCTGAAGTGAACCACAAAACATAATAGGGACAACAGGGCGAGAAAACAGAAGTAAAAAGGAAGAGAGGCAAAAGAAACGTGGGCTAGCAAATGGATCAGGTAAGTATGCTGTTTGTGTTCCTAGCTACACGTCCAGGGAGATTTCTGATGTGCTGTCGCTCTGATAAGCAGATCACCTTGTAGGTTTAAGAAAAAAGCAAAATCAGACAAAGGAGAGTGTCAGATTCCAACATTCGATAAACTTGGCCTAAAACTGTGCATCGTTGAGGAATTAAGCTCTTATGGTTTTCATTAGATTAATTAGATGTGTGCTGATAAGGAATCACTTACCCAAGTCCTAGAATGGTGATGCAGATCCAACAGTCCCCAGAGGGAGACCCAGTGCTTTCCCTGCTGTCTCATTTTCCATTTCTTCTTATAAAAATACATCAACTGCCTCTTAAAAGAATAGTGAACAACCCACCTCCTATATAAAAAGTCACACTAAATCACAGTTTTCTAAGATATATGTGCTTTTTCCATATGCAAAAAATAGAGCATTAGTGGAAATCCAGATTGTTCTCTCCCCTTATTCCATACTAAAAAGTCTCCATTTAATTTTTTTACACTTCTCCCAAGAGATTTCACAATTATAACTAGCATTATGCCAAACCAGATAATACAGACTGAAGTGTTCAAACAATATATTTTTCATCCACAAAACGTTTTCATCACAAAAAAATTAAGGAAAAATCCTGGTGCTGGTCCTATGTGTTGCTGGATACAGCAACACATAGGTGATGCCAGCACCTAGAAGACTTTTATTTTATGAAACAATAGTATAAAACTTATGCATAAGATGTGCTCACCTAACTTTGGCTTGCCATGTGTACAGAAAGCAAGTTCCTCACAACTGTCATCTGTAATCATTCATTTTCCATGTTGTCTCAGAAGAAACTTCACCTCAGGAGGAGCTCCTGAACATGACTAGAGCCTGGTGTGTTTGTGCTCATCCCTACACAGAACATAGGGAACGGGAAAGAACTTTGGTCGAAAGTTTTTTTCTGCTAAGCTGTAACTTAGAAACTCTGTTTTTCAGTACTAAATCAAAAAGACATACCTCTACATTTATCTGCCATGGAATCAAAAATTCCTTGGAAAACCTCTTCACAGAAGTTAGTTTCTCATGTTGGACCCATCCCCCTAACACCCATTCAGAATAACATCATGCAGAATTAATGACATCCTCCCCCTCAAGAGACCCCTCATCCATCCACCCCAGGCCCCAAGTGCCAGCCACAGCAACCACGAGGAGAACAGCAGTCAAGCTGCTTTCAGGATGGCAGCAGGAAGGAATTACAGAGCCTTTCCCTTTGGCCACAGTTCTGCTTTTCTCATCCAGAATTTCAGATAGAGAATTATCCAGAATCCACATGATTTGGCACCATCAGGAGGGTAACAAAGACCCCAAACAGATGCTGAGCTCAGAATCTTGTGTAACCCATTGCTGCCTTAAACTGAGTCAGAGTTAAGACACTAGCTGGGCTGAAATCTTGAATGCAAACATATGACACTCTTTTTTAATAAAAAAAAATTTCTTTCTTCAAATGAATTTTCATGAAAACAAAATATGAATATATCTTACTACTGTGCCCAGAAAACTAGCTATTTCTAATTTTTTGTACACATAAACCATATCTGTACATACAGTGTACAGTGTTTGAATATGGAACTGTAGGTGCTCAATTTGGAAGTTTAGATGATTGCTAATATAAAAATTAATGTAGATTTTCAGGGGGTTTTAGATAATGGAAATGTTTCTCTTGTTTTTTTAGGACATCAAATATCGTTTGCATGATTTTTTTATCAGCTGAGTATTTTCTTACAGAGAATCCAGTCAAAAGAAAATTCTGAATGTAACTTCACTCTAAATATAAAAAGATATAAACAATACTAGGGGAAAAAAGCCCAGGCTGAAGGACAGAATTTTTCTGCAGTCTCAGCCTTTTTTTCTAAACTGTTCTTTTGAATAGATTCTTTTTTGGTTTTTATGAAATATAAGTTCTTAAATTATGCTTTTCTGATTCATCAGGCCTCTTTGCTGTGTTCTAGGAGCAGTATTCCCCTTCCGTGACTTATTTTTACCTTCTTTAATATTAGTAGAGGAAAGACCAGAGAGGGAAAGCTTTCCTAGCTCCAGTGCTAATATTCAGCACAGAATTCACTTGGTAGCAACACAGCTTTAGCCTGGGCTGCCGAGCAAGCAATAAACCCTTTAAATGGCTCAGGGACCACTGGGGCCAGCGCTGTGCACAATTCATGAAGCCAGGCCTGCAAAGGCTGCTGCTTGGATATTGCTTTCAGTGCCTGGAGCTTCCTGTGTGCACCCGGCCGAGCCTCTTTTGTAATCCTTGATATTGATCAATCCTCAAGAGCATGGTCGAGAGCAAGGGGTTGGAACTGGAGGTCAATGCCAGTGCCTAAAGAACCTGCCATTCCCTTCAAGGAAGGGCCCTCTCTGCCCATATGCCTCGGCTCAAGCTCCTGCTGCTGCTGAGTCTGGGAAGCAGAGATGTTGTCCCCACTGCCAGGGAAACAAGGAGAGCGGGAACAGACAAGAGGATGACATGAAAAACCCAATAACAACAAGGCTTCATGGACCCCTGGTAATAAAAGACCAAGAGCACCCTCTGATAAAGTGATGAGTTCTGACAACATACTCTGCACATAGCAATAAAATCTATTTCTTTTCCCACTTCCTACCTCCTTATTTATTTTCTTGCTTATAGGACTTGCCAAGACCCCTTACTGTGCTTCATTTCCATTACTCTTTCCAGTTTAGTTGCTTTAGTATCAAGATTTCTTTACCTTTTTCCTCCTTTTTTTTTTTTTTTTTTTTTTAGTAAAATAGTCTAGGGTATTTTTATTCTTTCACGCTTGATAGTAATCTTCTGCAGTCATCTCTGGCCTCTGTGGCCATTTACAATGATTAGCAGTTTTCAAGAGGTAATGAGTTTCTATCTTTTCCTTCTCCCCCTCTCTCCTTCCCTCTCTGCTGCTTTTTCTGGCACAGTCTTTCAATTATTTAAAATAAGCAGACAACTGCATAATTATCAACCTTAATGCCAAAAAAGAAAATAGAATTGAGCCTTCTAAATGCTAAGGAAAGAGAGGGAGAGCTTGATAAGTATTGCTACATTTTCTTTCAAGACATGGAGTTGGGATTTCTTTTCTCCCCCATTCAATTTCTGTTTAGGAACAGAACTTTTTGTGTTTGCAAGAAAGAGGGGATGAGTGATTTTAGATCTGCATTTTGTCTTTGCTAGAGCCTGGCACTTTCTTGAAAATAAAATAAAGTTTAAAAAAAAAAATCCATCTTACAAATGAAAGCATCTGTTAAATAAAAAGCCACTTGAGGAAAAAAATATAAAAAAATAATTATTATTTTTCCAAAGCAGGACAGAAATATCCAGAGGTCAGTAGAAAATGACTAACACTCATTTAAAGGTGTCTGTTTCATTTTTCTGAAACCTCAAGTTTAGCTGTGGATAAAAATCTACATTAAATGATCGATCCTCATTCCACACAAAATGACTTGCCTCTTTAGAAAAATTGCAGGATCCTTTAAAACATATTCATTTTAAGGAAGCCTATTGGTCAAAGTTTTCTGACCATACACGAAGTAGCACTCAAAAACAGTGTGCAAGACTCCCTTTCCCTGGAGCTTGCTGTGGTCCAGGCAGGATGGGGAGCCAAGCAGGAGTGGGTGAGCACCACAAGGCAGTGAGGTCTCTTGTTTATGGTGCTGAGTGTCAGGGCACAGCAGACACCTCCACTAGGATTTGCCCCCTGGGACAAATGAGTGCCTAGGGGGGACCTTCTGTCTGACACCTAGCACAGAAGGGTGACAAGAAGTGTGGCAGTCTCAGCATTTGCTGTTCTCTTTGCCGTGATGAGCCTTGGTAACATCTTCCAGATGCCATGCCCAGGTCTCTTCATTTCCCTTATGTTCCTGGAGAAATACTTGCATTGTTTTCTTTGTATCTGATATTTCAGACTTTCCTTTTTTTCTCGTTAAGAAAATGGTATTTCGTAAGATCCTGTGGATCTTTTGGAAAAATATGCATAGCTGCTTTACCTTTCACTTGAAGCCCTCCAAGGACAATAGGTTTTCTGTCCTGCTACTCCTCAAAAAGCTCAAGTGAACCAGAAGATAACACTGAAATCCCATAAAAGTGCTATGCTTGCTGATGGCTCAAAGGTTGGCCCAAGTCCAAAGCCAGTTTCAACAAGCAGCCTGGATTCATCCAGCCTATTTTAGGAACAAACCTCCAGCTCTCTGGACACAAGTCATACTCATTCTCTAGCCTGAAGGCCAAGGAACAATTCTCAATTTATTTTATTTATTAGTAAAAATGTAGCCAGGGAGATCATTGTCCTAAGAATATCTAGTCAGTGTCAGCATACTTTATTAATTATTATTATTTCTTGCATTTCTTGTCTTAACAGAAGGCTGTCTTTGACCAGATCTTTAAATGTGGGAGATCCTTCACAAGCTGTTGGGTTTGGGGTGGTTTTTTTTTTTTTTTTTTTTTTGTTGTTTTGTTGTTTTTTTTTTTTTTTTTTTTTTTTTTTTTTTTTTTTTTTTGGGGGGGGGGGGGGGTTTTTTTTTTTTTTTTTTTTTTTTTTTTTTTTTTTTTACCTAACAGAGCACAGGGCCAGTGCGGCTCCAGTACTTTCTCCACTGTTTATTTCTCCCCCAGCTCAATCTCATCCTCTGCATTTTCCAGTTGTCATACTGAAGTACTTTGGCAGAATTCACATGCCAATCAAGGTTTGGCCTGGCTCGTGTCACTTTACCACACTTACACCCTTGTATACACTTCAGTCTTACAATAACAGAAACTTAACACACTGTAAATAAACCCTATTGTTTTCACCCATGTGCAAGCCTATTATCATTAGCCTTAACTTCGCAGAGGGTGAACATGTTCTGGCTTATACGACATGATTTTTCCATTCTCCTGCTGATTTCTCTCTATTTTATTTTAAGCTTTTTGTAGCTGAATATAGGCCAAACTTGGGATACTTCATCTGCTCACACAGAAACAATCTACTCGATTCCAACTATGAGCCCAAGTCAGTCAGATTGCACAAGAAATGTGAAAAGAAATTGGTTGTATATTTTTTCAGTAAGACCTCCAGGTGCAAAGGAGCCAAATTTTCCAGTGGCATACTTCTGTCCAGGGGATAGTATATTCTGCAGAGAGGGAGCCTGCTGGGCTCTGGCTGATCTCAGGAAGGGAGCTACAGCCTTACCAGGTTGGCTGAACCAGCCAACACCAAAAGGCAGATTCAAGGCCATTTGGATGGCCTTTGGCAGATTGGGTGAAAGCCTGAATTAGTCACCATCACGAAGTCACTTCTGCAAATGGCATAGTCCTGTGGTTTTGGAGTTTTTTTAATGGTGTCAACCTTCGTTTTTTTATACCATTTTATACTGTAATCTACTGGGCCTCTATTTCTCAAGAATCTTCTTCCCATTTTGGCATATTGGAGTATGATAAAATAAATTGTTTTAGTTTCTTTTTATTTTCTTGTGAAAAGTCAACAGAAAAAAATTACTTAGGTATATCACTGAGAAATAAGTTACCTATTTTCCTGCCCTTTTTTTTTTTTTTTTTTTTCCACTAGATGACTATGGAACAGTACATAAAATGCTCCAGTTTACATCTCACTAGAGTGAGCTAGAGGAAAAATTACTTTCCTTTTACTTTTTGGTATCTTGTACATTGGTTTCTAAGGATTGAACTGGCTCTTGCTGCTCCAACTTCATATACGGATATCCTGTTCAGTTGAGTCTTTTTCTGACCATTCTCAGAGGCATTGTTTTTGGAGATAATAACTAATTTCAAATCTTGTAATTTAAAAAACACTAGCAATGATCAACACTAGCACAATGCATTTATTTTCTGGAGTGAACTGAAGCACACATGAACTAAGATTGTCCTGGTGAATGGTTATGTGTTAACACCTCACAAAATAATGTTAAAAGGGGTCCATTTTGCAAGGTGCTAAATGGTACAGTATATTTTCACATATCTGGGAAAGGAGAATAAATAATATTGTCATTTAAATAATTTCCAGTTACGAGTTTAACACCTCAAAAAAAATGAAAGGTATTTTCTTTTGAACTCTTTCCTGCCAAGCATGAGTAAAACAACAGGTCTGCATTCAGACTCTGGCTCATGGGTATTCATTAAAACAAATAAACAAAGAAATGGTAAAGAAAGCATTACACAGCTTAAAGCCTAGTCTAGTACCAGACGAATAATAAATACCTTAGTGTTGGCTGAGCAATGGCAAAATACATCTCTACATACCAGGAGATAATGAGCTCACTCAAGGAGCCTTGTTTATGAAAAGAGATTTCTGAAGAAACGCATCACAGTATAATTGAGAATTTGTTATTGCTAATCCTAAGGCTTTGAATTTACCTCCCCCAGTTTTCTTTTTCCTTTAATTTGTCTCAGCATACCCTGTGTTGCAGTAAATACATATATGTGAGCCCAGTATGATCAAAGAAGGGACATACAGAAAACACAATGCCTGGAGAGAGGTGCTAGAATCTACTAGAACAATTACCCAGTTGCTCTCATACAATACAATGTGTTTAGGAGTGGCAAGATATTTTAGGTACAATTATTCTTTTTTGGGGTTTTTTTTTTTGGTTTTTTTTTTTAATGCTAAACCTTGGCCAACATACTTTAAACCTTATGGATGCCAAGTGAATAAATGTCTTCAGCCTTTTAGCACACACTCTTAGTAATCATAACAACATTTTTATATTATTAGAGACACTATTGGCAGTGTATTTCAATTGTGCGTGGAATAAATAGCTCACATTCGCAGTTTGCCTTAAAATTCATGTGATAGTAGCAGCCAGCTTAATTAAGTGCATCTTTCTGGGAAATCAGGAATAACAGTAATGAATGAACCTGCTGCTGACCTGCAGCAAGGAGAAGTCCTTCAGGACATTTCTGAGTTTGAAACTCAGTGTCACCCAAATCTACTCATTCTGTAGGGCTGTGATTGGGAAAGTCAGACAATATCAACAGTATTCATCTTAGTTTGATAATTACCCCTTCCTTCCTTCCTGTCCTTGGTCAATTTGTAACTCCCACAATCTGCCATTGTTTTCCACTGATGGGATTTTCAACATAGTGGTTCAACAAGATGAGGGGTTGATGTGTTATTAGATGCCTGAATTCTTCCACAAAAAACAATTTAATAGTAGTTTAGATATTTTGGCCAGTTAACCAGAAGCAAGCAGCAGCCATTTAGTTTCACAAATCTAAATGTACCTATTCAGATCATACCAACATAAAACATGTGTGAGGGAAGGAGGAGCAAATACCTTCTGCAGGAAAATTGTCTCTTATTTTAGAAAAAAAAATTCTTTTCAATAAAAAGCAAAACTAAGAACCTTTTCACTGGAAAATTCCCAACTAACTCTAACATTGACAGATTGCGACTTCTGAGAAAAAGCCAAAAACAAACACAAAGTCATAGAGCCTGGAAAACTTGCCTTGCAAGGAAAAAAATGAAAAAGCTGAGGGCAAACATTTGACAAAGATGGAAAGACAAATAGATGTTTAAACATATTTGAACTGCATAAACATCAAGCACAGAGAGGATTTCTGTAGCTAGACACATGCTCTCATAGAACAAATTAAGGAGACTTGTAGTCATGGGGCAGTCTAACAAGACAGGAAGTCAAGACACAGAGTAAGTTTTTATGGGTGATACTGATTTTATTAACAGCAGCAAAAAAAATCAGAATGGTTTAAACTACACTGCCTCAATGTTTGCGACTTAGAGAGGGAAGCAGAAAACAAACAAATGGAAATTGTAAAGAATATAGTAGATAGGAAATATAGGAAAAGTACAGAATATCCTATATCCACATTGGTAAGGAATTGTGTACAGTCTAACAGAGAATTTTCTGATTTTTTGTTTCTGTATCTGTCCAGAGACCAGAATATAAAGAACCTGAATACCATGCATGCAACACCATAGACACATAGGAGATATTGCTGACAGGCTGTCATCACTGGTGACAATTATTTAAATAAAAACGATGAAGTTCTAGGAAGAGACAGCTAAAACCAGCAGGAGTAAGCAAGAAAAGGGATGTAGGAGAAACCATGAGCAGTGTCCTTCAGCAGTTTGAGCTCTGCCAAAGTGTTCAGTCAGGAACATAATGTACAGCAAGTTCGTTGTAAAGAGAAGAGACATTAAGGGAAAAGTTTCCTTTTCTTTTTTTTTTTTTTTCTTCCTCATTAATTAGTTGCAGTAATAACACCTAGGTAAAGCAAAGGACAAATGAAGAGATTAGAAACAGTACCCTGCACTCAGAGTCTCTGAACCAGTTATGTAACATTCCTATTTCAGGAAAAAGAATTTTATATTTAATATTAAGAATACAACTAAGAACCACAACCATCAGAATTAAGATTTTTTTATTCATCACAGTGTCAAAAGTTTAACAAAGCTGACTATGCAAAGCTTATATGAAGAAATTCTAACAATCACAAATAGTGAGCCGTAAACTGCAGGATTGACACCAGCATGCACTTTTGCCCCAGATGGCCATCAGCCAAATTTTGATGGAATTAAGATAAAGTCACTGGCTAAAGAAAAGCCTTTAAAATGTACATAAAACCATCAAGTACCCCAAAGAATCAAGGTCTCAAAATCAGGAACAAGGTTAGAATATTTTCAGCAGTCCAGAGAGAACAATTCTAGGACTTCCTTCAAAGTATTGGGAGCCTATACCCCAGTAAGCAAGCAAGGAGTTCAACAATAGGTAAGGGAGGAGATGGAGCAAAAGCTACTGAGGTTCAGTTGATTCCTCTGCAGAGTCGCTGAGGTGCATTGGGTGCTTTGCTGCTGGTCTGACACGGGAGCAAAGCTTCCCCATAACTGTGTTGTGGAGATAACACAGAAGAATAAATATTTCCATGCACTTATCATGTGTAGTTTTGCTTCAGAATAAGTCTTTGAGTGTTATTGTTACAGGGCCAGACCACAATACTCACACAATCTATACATAATCTGGTTGGGCAGGGTTCAGGAAAAAAACAACAAAAAAACAAACAAAACCCCAAAAAAAACCAAAAACCAAAACAGATCTGGGTTTCATTTCTTTCATTCTTGAGAGAGCTTGAGAAGTTTAAAAAGCAAAACAAAACCAACTAAACCCTCTTCACCTCCATATCCACCCCAAGGAGCTATGGAAAGCAGAGGATTCTTGGGGAATTACTCTGATAATCTCCCCTGCTTGCTTTCAGGGGTCCTTATCCAAGCCCCGGGGGCCAGCAGCACAAACATTGCCTTGTTCTAAGCAGCAGTGGCTGAATTCTGCTGCCATGTGGTGATATTGGTTCAGGGGAAAAGAAAAGGGGAGGGGGAAGGGGAGAAGCCCTGCCGTTTCCATCAGTCAGACAGACAGCGAATTGAGGAAGGAGCAGAAGTTGTTTAGGACTGTCTAGCAAGTGACAACTGCTTGATTGGCAGAGAGCCACGATGAGCATGCTGTGCCTTTAAAATAGGTGTCTATCTTCAGCCTGGAATATATTCAAATCAGGTTGCATAAAAAGCTGTTCCAGCTACTTACAGTAATTAAAAACAGAAAGCTGCCTTTGTCTCCCAGAACCTGCGCAGAATAAAAAGCAAGCAGAACAAAACAAAACAAAAAAAGCAATTCCCAAGGTCAGTTCTAAGGTATTATCATCCTTTTCTGCATATGGAATTTACGTTTACATACATAGGGCAACACAAAGTCACTTCTTAGCAGGTCTTGATGACGTACACCACAGGTGGTGAGGGTCCTACTAAAACCTGGAGAACTTAGTCTATGTAATTTGGGTTGTAAAATACAGGCACAGACAGATTAGTCAGGCTCCTAGTAGGCATGGTTAGGGGTGAGCAGGGAAACTATTATGCTTCAGCCTCCTGCTCATCTTGCTTTTCTTCCTCAGATTTGTCTACTCTGGCAAAAAATGTCATACCCAGAGATCCAGTTTCTGTGTGTTCCTGGGGCACTGTAGCAGTGTGAGGCCCAAAATTAATAGGAACCACTTGCCAAAAACTTGATTCCACTGGACATACACAATCCTGCTACAGTTTTCACTGGGAATGTCTAAATGTACTCAGGGTATGGAGGTTGCTCAATCTTCCCCAGGGCTCTGCAAAGGTGTGCACCTGTGTAACAGCGTAAATTGATTAAATGGAGGGTTTTTTTGTCCCAGTGTGGTCTGCTTGCAAACATGCAACCTATTTGTATGTCAAGAGGGCAAAAGAGCAGCATTCCTTCTACAGAGGAAGCCCCCACACTCAGATCTCTAAAACAGTGGAGCTCTCAGCCAGGTACCATTGCTGTGCTTTAATTCCAGACCACACAAAAAGGAATGGGAAAGAGTCTAAATGTATGGTTGGGTAATGGGACATTAACTTTTTACAATTTAGAAACATGGAAAGAATGGCAGTACAATATTCCAGCAAAATATTTATATGCACAATATACAATAATCAATACTATATATTGTACTATATATACATATATCTGTATATACATCTGTAAAATATATTGATCAATACTAGTATGATTATCAGCTTCTTCAGCTAAGTTAACACACTAGGATTTTTCACTGTCAGTGAACACTCACACAGAAAGTGCTACGGTAAGTGAACCTTGCATGTTTGACATAAAGCATTGTATGATATGTATTTAGGGATTTCTTCAGGGTACTCAGTGTGCAGGGAATCCCAAGCCCAACAGAACAATTGAGGCAAGGCTGCCACAGCTACAAGACCCCAGGCCCACCCAGCAGCCAGGCTGAGCATGTATTCCCAACAGGTGCACAGGCAAAAATGCCTGTATGTGATACAGACACAGAGCCGGCCACACAAACCATCACAGACACGCTCAGCACTCACACTAACACACACAGCCACTCCCCTGCTCCCCTCTGGACAGCCAGGCTATTCCCCTATCCCTCCTTGTCAAACTCTTCTTTTCTCTGCCTTTGGTGACTCCCCTAAAAATCCCATAATCACTTTCATATAATCCCAAAGGGCTCTTCTCTGCATTCCAGTGAATCTTGTCCACATCCTTCAGCTGAAGGCTGAAGGCTCCCTGAGGACAGCTCTAGGAGCAGCTGGGAGAGAGTTTTATTCAGGTTTCCCTGCTGCCCCTGTGTGTCTGTGCTCCTTTGTGTAGCTGCAGACGACGCTTTCATTACACAAACTCCCACTCCAACTGAAACATCCTTTTTCATCAGTCTACACAAAACAATTACTATGAACCAAATCAACCTCTGATTTCTTCCTGGAAATGCTAATGAATACCTTTAACAAATACAATTAACTCAAAAAAGACAAATTATTTATAATTTTTCAGTTCTATTTATTAATGAATAGCAGATCGTTAACCTAATATTCAGGAAAGATGGCTATCCATTATTTGCATCTTCAGTTAAAATTTTTTCTAGTAAAAGTGTCTGGACTGGAAAATGGGATCAATCAAAATAGAAACTTTTTGTAATTAAGATGTAAAAGTTCTCTCTCTCTCTCTTTCCCTCTTCTCTCCTCTGGTGTTTCTCACTCCTCAGTTTGTCTGAGGAAAACTTCAATTTATTGACCTTTTAAACCCTTCTTCCAGTGTATTAGAAAAATGACTCCTCTACTTCCAATATTTTGTTTCTGAGAGTAATTTATTCCATAACATTTCAGTTAATTTCATAAAACAACACTATCTCATTCCAGTGGAGTAAAATACAGTAGTTTTCTCTACTGAAAACTCTGTGGGAAGCTTGGGGATATTTCATTAAATATCATTCCCCTAGCATATCATACATTTTAAAATGTTCATATTTTACTGATGCCTTAGATTTTAGCTCTCGTAGTTTTAGATTCTGTGATGCCTAAGGATGTAGTTTGAGCCTCATATTGAGTGCTAGTAAGCTCTCTTCACAGAACAAGTAGACAAAACAAATCTTTTCCTGCTGAGGACCAAGGACAACTTTCAGCTCAAAAAGCATAAACAAGATGGACTGAAGGGAGGAACAAGAAGGATGAGACCTCACAACCTGAAGCCGTAATTGTACAATTAAACCTCAATATGCAAATGGACCAAAACTTACAAAAATGTAAAATCTCAGCAGCCATTTTGTGTGGCTCTCTGACCCACCCGGGGTGCAGCCTGGGTCAGGCTCCTGTATTGCCCAGGCTGGGTTCTAGAAGTCTTTTAATAAATATCTACTTTATTCTCTAGCTCTGTCCAGCCTCTGTTTCAGGTCAGCATTCCTAAGGCATCATTACTGAAGTGTTTGCAAACACATAGGTAATTTCCAAGTGGTTCTATTCATTTGTAACATATTCAAGTACGATCAAAGTAATATACAAATTTCAAGGTAATATTTTTTCAAAATAATTTTTAGACAATGATGAAACTTTATCAGGATAGATTGCAAATTTTAATTTGATTAGAAAAAATACCTTCTCAAATGCACAGCATTTTACAAACATTCAACTATGTCGTTCATTGTTTATCCACAAATGGCTTAATTTATTTTAAATGTCTTTTTAAATAGTTATAACACATCAATACTCAGCAAAATTACTTTTATTCAATGATAAAGGCTACTCATTTCATTAAATATGTTTTCAGAGCATGTCTAAGCCATTTGTAAAAAAGGACAATTTTTATAATGTATTATACTGTCTGTCTTTGCAGTAATCTGTGGTGCTTGATAATATAATTGTCATGTCCTCTAAATATATTGTAAATGCATTGTAAGGCATTTAAGTCACTGTGCAATACTGGCAGTATGGTTTTAAACATGTCATTGACTCCCCACAACTTTTATACAGAAATCTATGAGGTTTGTTACCACCAAGGAAATAGGAACTAAACACTTAAAATGTCTCAAGCTGTATCTGAGAAGGAAACAAAGACTAGGAAAGGCAGGCTAGGCTAAACAGGTTAAAAATTATATAATCTAAAATACTCAGATGATCATGATTGATGAAAAGGAACATTTTATCTTCTGTGTTTATTCGGGTTATGTCTCACAAGGGTTGCGCTGCAAGGCGTACATACCATGAGGTTCTACAAACCTCCTTTCACTCACACAACAAGAAGTGCTGCGTGCATCACTGCAAGGATAACAAGAAATAATTCAGAGCTTCTGGAGAAATTAAAAAACATACCCTGGAAAATGATCAGCCAGTTTTGTAGAAGAGAAACAATCCAAAATATAAAATCACAGAGCAGAAGTGTGAAAAAGAGCATGAATTTACAATAGCCCAAACTCAGAGGAGGGGCCAGCACGGTTTAGATCTCCAGATACAGGACATCACATCACAATCTTGATAAAGATCAATCTGCTGCAATATGCTGAGTGTGAAGCCATTCTCTAACAGAAATGTATCGACTGACATATTGGAAAGAGTTCTGATAAAGGCAAGAAAAATATGCAAGTAATTTTATCCACCAATCCAAACTCATCTGCTCTCTCTAGCCTGATGACCTATAGACATCTCTCTCTGCTCCAGATTTGTCTCCTTCTTTACATGATAAAAATCTGTGTCTGTCTCTCTGACATCTCCTCATGGGTGTTTAGTTGTCAGCTGAAGTTCAGGGTGGTTAAAACAGAACTGTGATTCCCCCTCCCCAGCTTGGTTTCTCGATCTGTGTAGACAATGCCATTATTCTGCCTGTCACTCAGGCTCACAGCATGGACATCGTCTTTGGAGAGCAGTTTAAGCTGGCAGCTTCCATCATTTCAAGCCAGCCTAAGCATGAGCAACCACAAAAAGCATAACTCAATTTTTCTGGGTGAAGTTTGAGCTGGATCAGCCCCCTAACCCTGTTGCCAGCATGGCTTCATAGAAACAAATTAAATTGGGAGGAACAAGCAGTATGGTGCCCCTTTTGAAAACAGCCTGTTCTGCCTCACAGGGATTATTGTAGTATGAATCCTAGTAATAACACCTGTATTTTTTTTTTCTCTCATGCAGCTGCAGAGGTGAAGCTCCTCTCACACTACATCCAGCTCCTGCACTCTCTTTGAAAAATGAGACTTGAGCACAGGCACAACTAAGTTGTCTCCAGAATGCTACTGGAGACACCGTGCCTTGAATCTGCTTTGACCACTTTTGTCCATCCTTTGCTTCGTGAGCTTCCTTCCCCTGTCATACCCAACAAGAATTGCAATTTTCAATTCACAGCTGTCCTGCCAATCATGTCAGTACCTGCTCAAACATCTACTCTTTAGGTGGCTTAAACTTAACTGTTAGCATAACAATTAAAACAAGGTGCTCCTGTTGCTTTTAACTGGAGTTTAGTCACCAGTCTCTGAATTATCTCATTATTCTCCACCTGAAATCATTGATGGAAAGTGTACCCAGGAATGCCTCCTGCTCACTGTTTTGTCCCTTTGAAGCTTCAGCAGATAAAATTATTTCAGCCTCAGATCTTGTCCATTGCAAGGAGTTCATCTTCTTGCACACATTCCTCTCCTATCCACCAAAGACCAACACACACTCACATAGACTGTAGGCAAAACTATGTGCCACTCAGTCCCATTCCAACTGAAACAGTTCCTCAGGGAGCTGCAGACTTGTCTTTTCTAGAAGCTTGCTGTTTTGAAGTTCTCTATGTGTATTTATCTACAGCCAGTCTTTTCAGCATGTAAAGGCACACCACCCAGACTTGTCAGCAACTTGGAGCTGAGAGAAGCATCTCATGGTTAGTACAGTCGTACCACCAGCTGCCACTCCTTTAATGAGCACTAAGGTAAAAGTTTTAGACCCAGAACTTTGGTGCTAATCATCAGAGCTCAGACTCAGTAAATTAAAGCCATACTAGTTTTCCTTGCATTCCCATTGCCAGTCATACCAGAAGTCTCTTGCCTTGAAGAATAGAAGGGAACAAGATCTTCATTTTCAGGATCCTTGAGAGTTATAGAGAGTTATAATAATTGCAAGAGCAACATGTTTGGTGGGAAAGACATCAGCCGTTTCAAAACTAAATATAAGAGATACAATATAAGTAGTGAATAGAACACACTCTATCAGGTGTGTGATGATTAGCTGCCCCACCAGAAGCACAGGAAATACATGCCCTCACTGTTAGTATAGGAAATCCACTCTCAAAGTGATCTCTTTCCTGCTATAGCAGATATGCATGATAAAATGTCCACGAATAATCACAAAGGGAGGAAAAGATGTTGGGATTGGTACAACAACAATGAAAAAAAAATAAAAGAAAGGAAGTAAAACACAGAATTAATTAGGAAAAAATATGCATTAACAATACAATGTATCAGCCTGCAAAGTAGTCTCTAGAGGGTATGTATGGAAATATCATCATTCAAGATACTTGCACATAGACAGGACAAAGCACACCAGAATACACATACAGTATAGCAAGTGTAAATCTGCCTTGACATAGGAATGAATCACATGCTCATATTATAGGCTGACCAGAGATGCAACATTAAAACCTGGAGTAAAAAAACAAGCTCTATTTTCTAGACTCAGTCTAGACCTAACAATCCTTACCCTTTCTAATTTCTGTGATTTTCACCTCTTTCTAATTCACTGGTGTAGCAAGAATATTTGAAACACAGTAAAACAAAGATGATGGAAGATGGATCTAAAAGAAGGGAAACAAAAGAATGATTCCACCATGTTGCAGCTTTAAATGGCAATGTGCCCTGTCGGGAATTCTCACTGAGCTCTCCCATGGAACACATGGGTCCAGGAACCATGTGTTTCATGTTCAGTTAATACATCCAGCTGTACCAGAGGGTTAATCTCATCCCCCTGTCCCAGGTGCTCTATGCTTCGCCAGGAGTTTAAAGCAGCCAGCTCAATTAGAGAACACCTCACCTTGCACAAGTGACTTCCAGCAACACAAAATTTTTCTTTTAGCCTTTACTACAAGAGATATAATCGAGTGGAAAAAGAGTAGCCACAGAGTCCACATCTTGGTTATACTAC
Source organism: Rhadina sibilatrix (assembly GCA_013400275.1). NCBI lineage: Eukaryota > Metazoa > Chordata > Aves > Passeriformes > Phylloscopidae > Rhadina > Rhadina sibilatrix. Next base: position 195,051 of record VWYO01019042.1, read on the forward strand.
ATCCCTCTCCAAGACATCAGCCTCCTGGGAATCATAAGGAACAGTATAAATAAATAACAGCATAAATGAGAGCTCAGAGATTGCTGCAAAGTGGCCAGGGACTAGCTAAGTTCCCAACTGGTCCTGGGATCAGAAAGGCATAAAAGCATTTTAAAGCTGACTTTTCTTCTCCACAGCAACACACAGCTGAACATAGCTCCAGAGAGTTTGGAAAGTAAGCCTTATGCTTCCAACTTTGATATGATAATTCAAATTTCAGGTTTTGTAGACAATTTAGTAGACAATTTGGATTTTTTTTTTACATATTTTTATTTTTTTAATATATAATTTTTGTTTAAGAAATACTTGATTACAGAAAAATAATTATACCTAGCAAACTGTATAAAATCAATTAAAGCAAAGCAAACTGAAAATTAGCCTGGATGTTTTTCTCATTGTGCTTAGCAGAAATACTTGGCCAGCTCATGGTGGGAAGGTAAAGGAAGAAGAAAGCATCACCTTGCAAACAATGAAGGGACTTTAATACTTCTACTCTTAAAAAGTCACTAAACTCACTATACAGTCCTGATTGATCACTAAGTTTTCCAAATTAAATTGAAAAATTCATACAAATGTCAGAGCAAAATCAAAAATAAGTACTAAACTGAGTAAGGTTATTTTAAACATTGGTCAAATAATTATGTTCCTGTTTGGTGTTGTAAATAAGTAGCTCAAAAGGTTGACCTTTTCTCTGCCAACAACTTTTTAAGTGTCATAATTTTAGGATGGAAATCACTTATGAAAGCAACAGGAAGAGAAATATTTGGGTAGGTTCCATCAGTTTTGCAGATCCTTGATTTCTATGTCATACAGGAAAGAAATACTGCAGGAACAACCCTTGATGTCAGATGACGAAATCTCCTGGCACAGATGTGCGGGGAAAGCCAAGGTTTTGCTCCAAGGCCATATGTAGAGTCATTGCTGGGGTGATGCAGCTGTTACTCGTTGTTACCTCTCACCTGCCACTCTAAAATACATTTTGTGAAGCCTGGATTGGACGTTTATACCTTAGCCCCTGAGGACCTGTAATAAACTCCTGCTTACCAACAGCTGGATCCTCACAGACAGGCTCTGGGGGAGCCAGCCTTGCTCCTGCATGGCCAGAACGAAGGATCCAGACCCAAAATCCTTGGCTGCACCCACCCTGCCTCATCATAGAGACCCTGAAGTGGCCCTGCACTAAATCCCTAAGGAATCTCAGTGACAGCAAAATGATCAGTGCTTCCCCACTCAGATCCTCACTGCCTCAGTAAAGCAGTAGACACACACACACAGCCACTAGCTCTTGAACTGATGTAAATATTGGATCAAAAGCCACATTTTACTAGTGACAAATATTGATCTGATTTGCAGCAATACAAAATCGTTGATTAATGAGTAGCACAGCACACACCAGTGCCAACAGAATATATAGACATGTCATTTTTGGCACATGTTAGAGCCACATCATTCATCATGGAGTACCAGATTTTTTTTTTTTCTTTAACTCAGACAAGGAAATAGTTCAATATCAAATATATTAAAAAAGGTTCTGACTCAAACCTTTACAGAACAAGTATTCAAAGTTCAGTTGGTAGAGTTTTCTTTCTGCTTTTTTCTTTCTTTTTTCCTGCTGCCTTAGCTTATTTTTGCAAGTGGTTTTTCCATATACACAGAAATCTTCCTGAAAATTGGACTAGAAGTCTTCAAACCCCAGATCCTTTCAAGGATAAATGGCCTATTTCATCTTAGTTTAAATTAATTATTGTACATATATAATGTGAACCAAATTGTTTCAGAAAAGGAAGGAAGGAGAGGAAGTCTGCACTGGATTATGCCAGATTAATTTCAGTGCAACTCCTTCAATTTCAATAAGAATAATTTACACCACCATCCCTAGGAGCAAAATATGCCACAGTATCTGGCAGTTAATGGAAACTCAGCAATTCTGGCAGATGCAGTGCCCAGTTTTCAGCTTTCTTTGTATAATCTTGTATTTTTTTTCCAAGTGATTAAAGCAAGTACAGAGAGAATCCATCAATTTTCACCTCACTCTGGTTGCTCTTAGGGATTATTTCTTACTTTGAATGAAGTCCTTCCAAAGTCTCTTGAAGAAATATGGGGATTATAAGAGGTAATTTATTTTCAAGATTTTTTCTTTTTTCAATTTGATGTTGAGAGCTAGTTTGCAGTCTGGTCACTCAGAAAAAAAGTTAATACTATCTATATACACAAGTCACTTCTTGAAAAGAGGTCACCTAGATTTGCTGCTCATTTTTTTTCAAGGAAAATCATTATTTATATTAATAAAGCTGATGGATTGTTCTGGAATGGAAGGTGTATTATCCAACATGAGGTGAACATATAAATATGGTTTGTTTAATGCTACTGAAAATACTTTAGGATAAAAACACAGAGAAGAAAAAAAAGAAAAAAAAAAAAGAGAAGGAATTTAATAAAATGCTGATCAAGCCTTCCATCAAGTTTGCTAAGTGGTTTAAACCGTAAAGCAATGAAGCAGACAAGCAATAGGAAGCAATACTTGAAGGAAAAGGAAGAGATCAGGAAGAAATTAAGTGTCTCCAAGAAAGAAGACTGAGGAAAACTTCTATAGGAGTTCAGGAGTACTTGTCAGGCAAAAGCATTTTAGGAGAAAATCTCACAGCTCACCTTGAGATGTGACTTAGATTGCTAAATGAGAATGTGATTTGGCTAAACAGATTAAAATGGCTTTTCTTCCAACTTCCTCTTAGAAGGAATTATGTTTAATAGACTTAAGGAAAAATCAAACCCCATATAAAACTAAAAAATCCAACCCCAACAAAAAATGCCACTAAACCAAAACAAAAATTCACAATTTGTGAAAATCATGAAGAACAGGTCATAAAGGAACTAGAAACCTTTAAAACAGATGAAGAAATCTTATGCAGAGAGTCACAAAGAATGTTTACGTTTTCCTCAGTCACAGCATACATTTTATTATTGCTGTTCCTAGCACACTGAAAGCATTCAGCTTTGGGAATTCAATATATTAGAACATTTGCCTTGCAGAGAACAGACATAGAGTAAAAACAGGGTCTGAGAAACATAAAACAAAACAAAAAAAATACAACTCCACATAGAATTTTTGTACTAGATGCATTTACTTAGTTGATTTATAGGAAGCTACAGGGAGGAGGGAGAGCAGTAACACTAAGCCTGGAACTGACCACAGTTAATGAGTTGTGACCAAGACAGACATGAGCAGTTTCAAAGCAAACAGATTTCCATTGTTCATGAGAAGTTGGAAAACTCTCCTGCTTAGAAAAATACCAGCTGTATCCAAGAAACTGACAGCTGCTGTTATCAATATTGCTTCTCAAGTCTTGACCCATTGCCCAGAAGTCCACTGGATGACCTTGATCTCAATGGCTTTTGGTGGTAAAGCAATAACTATAAATAATGCATTAAAAGTGTCCTTCCATGTCAGCAGGCTCACATTTGTCAGGCATTTCCATACTATTCTGGGCCACTTTTTATGGTGTTCGCTTAGTGTGCTGTGCATTTTTCTTCAACTGCTTGAACATGGATTTATCCCTTCCTTATATACAAATATATTAATATAGACTTGTCTCCTCATCTAATATGGTCTGAAAAAGAACAGTTGGTGAGTGGGAAGAAAAAACAGTTTAGGGATATCACATAGAAATTTGGTATCTTTACCACTTTTTTGAATGGTGTTTATTGTGAGTGAGAAACTTGCATGCTAATGGTGTTTTTCATGTAATTTGATGATTCCAAGCATTTTAGAAAGCAGACAGTTACATTCACGAGAATACAGAATATCATTATAGGCAATTAGGCATAAGCAGGGATATGACTTACTTTATAAACTCAGTAATCTCTTTATCTGATCTCTTTATCATCAGATGATGAAGAAGAGGCACTGAAGGTACCACAAGCCGACAACCTCTGCTCCAATACAGTATTACCAGACCCTGAACCCAGCTTTCTCACTCATTCAAACCTCCCAGCAATAGACACTCCACACTCCTCCTTGGCACTCTACCTCACTGTTAGAGGGTTTTCCCAAAAACTAACAGAAATCAAACTCCTCAGTTTACTCAAGTCTTCTTACTTGAAACTGATTTTCTTTAACCATTCTATCCCAGGTGTTGCTTTTCCCCCTTCACATTCTCTGCAAGACTTCCTTGTCAGAATCAAATTTGGTAGAGTTTCCCATTAATTCCTTTGTTCTCCATCCATACAAAAAAAGTGTATCTCAACACAGTCTGAAAAAAATTTGAACAGTCCCTATTGCTCAGCTGCAGTCAGTCCCTAACAGGTAAAGATCCCTCTTAAAAGTCAGATGTTGAATAATTTTGCTAGATTAAATCTGCATCCATATGTTCCTTCTGATGTGATAGAACCCCCCTTGTTTTATTGTAGATTTATGGTAGACAACTACTCAATAAAACCTTCCTTTTCTCTTTTTTATTCTTTTTATGACCTTGAGGCTATCAAAAGGACTGTTTCTCCTCATCTCTTAGACTGTTTTGGTATAGACATCCTTTTATTCACATCTCATTTTCCTCTTTGGGACTGCCATTCTGTCCTTGCTAAACAAATTCTGGCTTTCTATTTCAATGCTTGATTTTGTTTGTCTTTACATCACTAGGACTGTGGAACTTTGAGGCCCTGATTTTCCTCAAATTGCCTGTGGCTTCCTGCGAGCCACCTCCACCTCTAAGCCCCATCTCCACATCCTCCTCCTCGTGAGATTCGGTCTCAGATATCATCCTCCTTGGGGCTGAGTATCACAGAGGAAGACATACACCTTTAAACAAATTGCATCTCCAGAAAGCTCTCAAAGATGAGCAGCATGATTCTAGGGGGGTTTGGCTTTTGGCTTTGAAATTTGACTCATATTTGAGAGAGCACATTTGAAGCAGAGGTGTCCCCAAGAAGAGGCTGCCCTGGAGACCATCAGTGCAGTGGTGTCCCTTCAACTCCCACAGCTGAGAGAGGTCCTGAAGCAGTGCTTGGAGTCAGGAAGAACAGAAGATTCATGAAGCACTTGCTGAGTCTTCATCTTCCTGCTATTAAGAGTGTTCACTTATACCTCAGTTTCCAAACTTATAATTAGGAACTTACTCCTTTGATGCACTTGCTGAACTATTTTTTTCAAACAAAAAAACAAAAACAACAACAAAATAACCAACCAACCAACCAAAACAAAACAAAACAAAACAAAAAACAAAAAACAAAACAAAACAAAACNACAAAAACAAAAACAAAAACAAAAACAAAACCAAAACAAAACCAAAACCAAACAAACAAACAAACAAACAAACAAAAACCCCAACCAAAAACTATTTCAGGTTTTGAGCAAGATTTCAAGTAATGTTATGAGAACAAGGCATCTTTCTTTGCCAGAAATGCCAAAGAAAAGGTCTTAATAATGCACAGTTACAGAAGAATCCTTTTGGTGCCTAAAAACCAAGACAAATTTGGAGTGTCTTAGCAGGGACGTGTTTCCCACCAATCTGCTAAAATCTTTTGAAGCATAAAAGGGCCAAGACATGGAAAGAGTCATTCCAGAGAGACATTAATCAGTGCCTTCTGGCAAAGGGCAAGTGACAGAGACAGAGCCCAGGACTGTAGGAATCCTCATGTTGTCATAATCTATAAACAAGAAGTTTTGGGGAAGTTTCCAGGATTCCTTGCCATTTTCATATCAGCAGCACAAATTGCCAGGAGAGACTTTTCTGCTTTTTCCAGTGCCTGTCATCACACAGCATTTGTCCCAGCTTCTTCATTGGGAAATTGAAAGTGAAATTGTGAGAGAAACCACACAGTCTTACACATGATAGAGAGCTTTGTGTAAGCATGAGAAGAAACACTGTCTCAGTTGGTAAAATTCCATTTGGATTAATTAAGGGGCAATAGAGAATCCCTTAAACTTCTACAAACACTCAGGATGGATAACCAAGAGCTGGATAACCAATTCTAGGTAGGGAAGTTGATGGCCCCAAGATGAAGTGATCTATATTTGTTTCAGATTTGTGGACATTTTAGCAAATGTTTACCCATCCTCTATAAACAGGATCCTTTGATAAGTGCAAATATATTAATTGACTTTTCTTGGTCCTGCTTCCTGTGAACAGAGGTCTTTGTTGTATGGTACAAGTGCATCTGTTGGTAGCAACAAGCAGACTTCAGGTAGACTTTGAATCATGAAGTGATGATAAAATGTGACATAATCATGAGCATAGTTCTTAAGCTAATTGCTGTCTTGGATAGGGACAGTCTATCTTGCATCATAAACAGCAATCCCAACCTGCTGGTGGAACACCCTATCAGAAACAGGACTTTTTTCCCCAGCCTAAAACTGGAAAGTATATTTAAGGTACACTATATTCAATTAGCAAAACTAGTGCTTGTATAACCAAAGAATCACACAAAATCATACTGATTGTCAGAGAACCTGAAAATATCTCAGATTTTCTAAAAATTTTGGTCAAAGATAAATTTTACATCATAACCAATACTACACTACTTTTAAACCATGTTAACATTTGATATTGAAAAAAACAAACCACGATAATTTGAAACTGATCTTAAAAAATGGTAACCAATGTTTCCAGCAACTTGAGCTTCTTTGCCTCAGCTGGGATGTCATGCTGTATAAATGCAAGCACAGTTTTAGCTATAATACCACTGTTCGTTCACTGCTGATTATGCTTTCAGTAGACACTGAGCCCATGGACAGTGTATGTAAAGTATATTTAATTTTGTAATACACGGCGAACAAACATGAATGCAGTTCTTTAGTTCTGACCTTTAAATAAGCCAGTTTAAACACCAGTGAGTATCATGCGCCTTGTCTTCTCAGGACAGAAGTTATGTTCAGCTCAACAGTCTAACAGAGGGCTTGGAGACGAGTGGTGTGTGGCAAACTGTGGTGGTTTTGGCCAGGAAGTGATTTTTCAGGAAGTTGTAGCTTGACAAACCAATTAGAAAGGGATACATAAGTCTCTGTGAATACACACGTCTCTGTGAATACACAGGGGTTAAATATTGGAGGATCCCGGGTTATTTCCTTCCGTCCAGAGGAGCAGGTAACAACCGGCCGCAGCAGCTGCTCCGCGGAGCGGCCCGGGCCGGCCAGGCCCTGTTGGGGGGAGCCAGCCCTGGGCTGGCCGTGCCCCCGGCCCCTCAGCTGCCCGCAGGGGAAGGGGAGCCTGCACTACTGATATCTAGCCGGCTTTAAAGCACAAAAATGAAACTTCTGGTGCTCTAACCCTTCCCTGAGAGAGAGGAAAAGGACCAAGTGATTGAACTATAAGAAGACACAGCATGGACAGTCGGTGAAGACAGACTAAAAAGACTGTTGGGAGAATGTGTAGCCACAATTCGTGCCTCATGTTTTGGTTTTGGGAATTTCTTTCCCAGCACTCTACATAGTGCACAAGGTCGTGCT
>VWYO01019044.1:5202-19888 GCA_013400275.1 Rhadina sibilatrix
TTTTTTTTTTTTGGTGCTAAAAGAAGAAAAATCTAGCAAAGATGCTAAAGTATCAAAACATACATTATGAAACCAAGAGCCCTGCAGGGCACCTTTTGTTAACAACCTTTTGTTGTGATTTAATTGAAAATTTAATCTACTCTTTGTTTTAGGCCTTGCTTTTTCCACAGTCACAAATTGCAGTCAGACAACAGGCAATTATCTGAAATAAAAATATAGCCATAACACTATTGTAGCCAGCCCAAAAAAGATATGGAATTGAATACTTTGATTAAGATAGCTGTCAGCAGATGCATTTAATTTTACAGCCATACTGATTTTTTCAAAGTAGAAAAGCAAGTCAGAAACAAAAGAAAGACTCCTGACATCTAAATTGAGGTTTTATACATGGACTAAATAAGCTTATATACATTCATATTTATAACTGTTTTATGCACATCCTAAAAAATCATAGTTTTAATTAAGTTTTATTTTTTATTGAAATGGTTCATTCTGACAGTGGTCATGGGGTATAAGAATCTGAGTGGGGACAGAATGGGACAGAGGATGAAGTCTGGCAGCACTCAAATAATAACTTCTTTCTCCAACTTTAAGCCCAGTGTTTCTCTCTAATTCTTCTCCTAGGCCTAAATAACTGAATCTGGATACACCATGCTGTTTTTTTCTTTCTTTTAAAGCATCACAAGTTAGAATGTACAATCACATTCTGGTCATGTGCAGCACTTTGAATCCCAAGATGTCATTTCACTGGAACCATTATTACTCTGTGGCTGTTATCCTGTTTGCATCAGAAAACAGGTGGATATGGTAAAGAGTTTCACTAATTCCATATGAAAAATTGATGCTCAAAACACAGCAGAAGTCACATCATGAAGAACTATCAGGAAATCAAGAGGAATAAAACTTTTTAAATTACACACTCAATGGATGACAACTGCCATATCCTTCTGGAAACTGCATAAGATTAATAATCTCATCCAGAGGATACTGTGGATGAGTAACAGTTCCCACTGTTAAAAATCTCATTAATGTTGGTGGAACAGTTTCATTGTGTTAGCGAGTCCATTTGCACATGAAATCCACAGGTCTTAAACACATAGTTTCCAAGCTGACCTTCACTGGGTACAAATCAGTTTCAGAATTGCTTCTTCAGATGCATCTGAAAGCCAAACATTTAACAGGATCATATGTAAATACTTAGTATTTACACAAAACACAGGAATGCTAATTTTTCTTCATTAAGGGAAGATTGGTGCCTGACAGCTTCAAGTTATCTTCTATGATGGTGTTACAACATTAGTGGATAAGAAAAGAGCAACTGGCATCATCTACTTGGAATTGTGCAAAGTATTTAACATAGTACTGCATGACAGCCTTTTTCCAAATTGGAGAGATGTGGATTTGATGGATGGACCACTGGGTGGGTAAGGAATTGGCTGCATGGCATTCAAAGAGTTGGATCAGTCACTTGTGATGAGTTATGTTCCCAGGGGTTGGTACTGGGATGGGCACCGTGTCATATCAGTGTCAGTGATATGGACAGCTGCATCAAGGTTGATGCACCTCAGCAAGGTTACCAACACCAAAGACTGGTGCATAGAAAAGTTGCAGTGGTATAATTGACATGCTGGAGGGAAGGGATGACACCCAGAGGGATCTTCTCAGGTTTGAGGGGTGGGCTAGTGCAAACCTCATGAAGTTCCACAAGGCCAAGTGCAAGATCCCGCACCTGGGTCAGTGTAATCCCAAGAACAAGTACAGGATGGGTAGAGAATGGACTGGAATAATTTCTCCCCTTGGCAGAGGTGCCTTGGGGAGAAAGACTTGCAGGTATTGATGGACAACAAGCTTAATGTGACCTGGCAATGGGCACTTGCAGCCCAAAAAGCCAAATGTACCCTGAGCTTCATCAAAAGCAGCATGGGCAGCAGGGAGAGGGAGGGGATTCTGCCCCTCTACTCCACTCTCATTACACCCCAACTGCATCCAGCCCTGGGCACCCCAAAAGAAGGACATGGACCTGTTGAGGGGAGTTCAAAGGAAGAATACAAAGGTGATCAGAGGGCTGGAGCACTTCTCCTGTGAAGACAGACTGAGAGAGGTTGGGTTGCTCAAAACAGGGAAGAGAAGGCTCCAGGGAGACTTATTGCAGCCTTCCAGAACCTAAAGGGGGCCACAAGAGAGGTGGAGAGGGACTTTTCACAAGGGCATGTAGTGATAGGAGAAGGAGGAATGGCTTTAAACTGAAAGAGGGCAGGTTTAGATTACATATAGGGAAGAACCTCTTTCCTGCAAGAGTGGTGAAGCACAGGTTGTCCAGAGCAGTTGTGGATCCCCAATCTCTGGGAGTGTTCGAGGCCGGTTTGAATGGGGATTTGAGAAACCTGGTGTAGTGAAAGGCATTAGCAAATGGGTTGGAAAGAGATGACCTTTAAATTCTCTTCCAACCTATGCCATTCTATAAGAAAGATGAGTCAGAAGTTAAGCTAAGTACATCAGCAAATTTTAAGGCACTAATTTAAACATGCCATTAGGGAGAAATATAATTTAAAAAAATACTCCAGCATTCCAGGAAGGCAAATAATTTCATTACTCTAATCATCACATTTATTTTAGAAAACTCTATTGATTTTTGGAATCCAGCCATGACAAAGTTGATGAACTGGCTGTAAGAATGAGCAGCTGAAACACTCACTTTCTGATCTCCACTGAACTTTGTGGGCTTTCAGAGTTCACATCTTGAGCAAAACCACCGGCTGACACTGCAACTTTTCTATGCACCGGTCTTTGGTGTGATGGATTCTTTACAGCTTACCCCAAAAAAATGAGTTTCAGTTGAACTGGCCGTGTTTTGGGCTATGATTTTGCCAGGCTTCTGCACATTGAAGCAAGGATGCAAGACGGAATTTCTACACTGATAGGCTGAAATGTTTCCTTCTGTTGTAAGAATAATAGTCCACAATGTGCGTGCTAATGTAATTACAATACTCAGAACTTCTATCTTGGGGTGGCTATCTCAACTGTCTGGCTATATTTTTTATTTTTCTATTATATATTTATTTATCTTTTTGCACTTTTTCCTGCCTATATGATCACATAATGCGTGTTATGTGAGAGCTACACTCATCCTGATTTTGGAGTGGACTTAGAATGAGGCCTAGGCTAGCTGTAAATGCTAAAGATGGAAAAAAAATTTCAAATAACAAAGGAAGGTAAAGCACTCAAGCAGAGAGAGGGCTATGACATAATAACAACCACAACACTGACTCTGCTCTTCAGGAAAATCTTCTAGTGCCTGAGTCGGGGAAGAGGTGTCTTCTGCTCAGCAAGAATTTTGCAGAAAGTGGAGAAAACATACTAAAAAAGGACTTGCTCCAACTGAGGTTGAACCAAGAACTGCAACTGCCCCTTCAGCGAAAAGAACTTCTTGCAATTTCCCAAAGAAAATTTTTATCTAAGAATTAGAGTTTCTCAGATTTTGGCATAGAATGTGATTTTGTGGAAGTACTGTCATTTGGTAGTACTGTTATTACTGAAACACTGGAGACACTGCACTTTATTAAAGCTATACATTGGATGAAATATTTTTAGTAATTGTTCATGATAAACCTCAATGTATTTTTAGAGAGAGGTGAACATGGATTGCCATATCCATCCAATTACAAAGGCTATACTTAGCAACTATATAGGAAAAAACAGGCATTTTTTCTAACAGGCAATCAACTACTGAATTGCAAGTATCTACCAAATACAACTTAAAAAGCTTAAACAGGCTGAGGAACTGAAAAGATGTGGTATAAAATACATACGTACTACGGTGGTTCAGAGAATTTAAATCCAAATTAAAGGTGAAATTTATGTCTATGGGCCCAGTCCAAAATCCCATTGTAGCTAATGGATGATGATTTTCTCTCTTCAGTATAATTATCTTTCAGCCAGATTGGTCTCTGAACATTTTTTTTAAACCCCAGGATATTAAATGTTTCCACACTGGAACTTACCAGGGGAATGGTGCAAGTGCAGGGGTGTCAGGAGCTCCCTTCCTTCCCTCTGTTGCCCCATCAAGCGTGTGACTGTGTGAGTGGATGTAGATGAGCACGTATGTTGTACTTCATGTGAGAGGAAAGCTGCCACGCTACACTCGCTCTCCTCCTCTGCCAACCTTTCTTATTCATGCAATCACAAATAAGAAGCAACATATGTTTTTGTTTGATTTGTAGAAGTCTTCATTAGAAAAAAATAGGATAAGACCACTTAATGTAACTTGAATGAGAAAAATAAAGAACTTAATTTTCAAGCTAAAGTGATCTCACAGTTTTCGTTTGTTGCCTTGGTTTTAAAGTTTTGTGGGGTTTTTTTGAATCTCAGAGCTCCCTAAACTTAATTATATCTCCCTCAAATGCTTTGCCTTGAGAAGAAAAGTGAGATGAAGAGTGATTTGTCTCACTATTCTTCCTGTCACGACTAGGGTGTGGGAAAATGCATGACACAGCCTTTCCAAATAGGGACTGGCACAGGCAAGCTACAGCTTTCTTCCTTGATAGTTGAGACAGATGGGAGACTTCCACCTGCATGCCCTCCCGTATGCATACCTTTTCTCTGCTCATGTATAAATAATGCCATGCAAAGCATCCATCCCTCATGCAGTGCCTTAGTAGTCTGTGCAGAACATGCTCCATGTGGCCACATGGGAGGCCTGAGGAGTAATTGAAGTCCCTCAGATGCTCCCAGAAAAGCCAGGGAAAGGTCGAGATAGACCACAATGTCAGATTAGCAAATGCAATCTTGGAAGCCACCCTTCCCACAGCTGACCTTGGGCCCCAGATCATCCTTACCCTCTTGCTTCTGCAAACACCACAGCATTTTGGGCTATTGCTGTGCTGGAGGAAGGCAGGAAGGGAAGGAGAAGGGCAGGCATGTTCTGCTAGGGACTGAGTAACACTTCCAGCTGAAGGTAGTACCCGCTGAGGAGAGGAGATTGGTGGGAGAATCCTGAATTGCTGACACAATAGTTTTCATGCACTGAGGAGTGGGGGCATCTGAGAACAAGGTCCAAAAATGTATCTTACTCATGTGGTTGCCAAGCTTCAACCATTCTGGTGAGTTTTGACCATCTTTACTTTTCCATGCTAGAACTGTAAAAGCACTTTGTTATCCAAGTGGAAAAGTTTTCCTCAGGACATGAACCAGAGAATCTGTACAGGACCAAGTTGAAGAAACACTTTCCTGCAAATATTTCTGATAATACAATATTTTTGTATTTATTCAATGTTTTCAAATATTCAAAATAATAAATAATGAAAACTAAAAATTGGCAGAAATCCTAAATACCTCTAATTTACATGAAAGAAAATTCAGCACTGATTCAACATTTTTTCATGTCAAAAATTTTTCGTTTCACAGCATAGCTCACCAATAATACCCAGAAATTAAATGAATGCTCTCAAAAATATTTTAGCCATTTCTTGAAAAATTATAATCATACATCTTGACGGCCAGACTAAATGTAACAATTACTATTCATGGAGAGTTTTATCCTGACAGAATATATTTAAAAATGCCAGACCAGATTAGTAGTCAAATCATTCAATATAAATCATCTATGGAGGATCTTAGTGAACGTTTTGTATTGAGACAAAAAGGAAATCATAAGAAACTTATGTATTGTCTTGCTTATCCAAACTGATATTATTCACTTGGGTTATAGTATAAGATTTACTGTGAGCAATAATATTGGAAAATATTTGTATGTTCTTTTATACTATTTATGCTATTTATCAGGAAATCTGCCTTACCTTTTAGATGATTCCAGGTTTCTGTTCAGTAGTCAGTACCTTATCCCAAGATAAATTACTTAAATATGAAAGAATTAATAGGTAAACTTAAAAACCTGCCAACCAGGGAGAGAATACTGTATGTGTATCTAAATGCATATATATTATAGATACAATTACCCCATTGTTTCATGCAGTTTTATTTGTGGGAATGCATCACAAAAACTTTTACTCTAACTTAATGAAAGGTTTGTTTTGTTTCAGTTGGTACACAAATTGACTGAGCTATAATGTGGTTAGTTTTTCTCAATACAGCCTATAGTGAGAAGAATGAATGTTTTTAGAAGCAGTCTTTGGAACATTCATATATGTGAAAGGAACATAATTTTCCAGTATAAACTTATCATCTTGATTGTGAAAACACAGAATATGGAAATCTAATTTATCAAACCAAACGTTCAAATAGATGCATAATAGAAAAGCTCTTATAGAAACTACTTTTATTTCTTTGTAGGAGATGTGGTTATCTATCTCATAAGGAAGCTTTCTCTACTTCCAGGGTAAAAAATATTGTCAATTTAAGAATACTAACCTAAGCTATGTTTGACACAAGCCAGTATAAACATATGTACATAAATTAGAATTATGTAGCAATTCTGCACAATTATTTTGAATAAAAACTTCTAAATCTATATTACTAGGTTGATTTGCTAAATTAAAATACTCTGATTCCTAACACACATTTCTGAGCACAAGTAGTTGTATTTTTTTATTAAAGAAAGCTAGCGGGAGCTTATGGAAATACACACTAATAGAAGAATGTTTAGTTTGTGAATTCAAACAGCAAATGTAGAGAATCAAAAATTTACAATTATCTGTGTTACTCTATTTCTTTTCACGTTTCCATCCTGTTTTGCATTATTTCAGACAAGAATGTGTCAAAGGACAATTGTCTTTATTGCACCAATGAAGACTGATCATTGTGTACACATACAGTGAGTGTCTAGCCAGGGACACCACAGAAAAGGATTCCAGCCTGGAACCTCCATATTCAAAGGTTCAGCTTGTATATATTGTTCTGTCGCCCTGTCTGCAATCAAGATTCAGCTGCACAATCCACTGTTATCTCTACAATCCCCCATTTTTATAATCTAAATTTGAATATCAATTTTCTGTTACCTGGTTACACAGACCTCAGCAGCTCTTTTCCTCTATTCCTGTAAACTGGTTTTTGTTGTTTTTTTTTTGACTGTGCTCTGTTTTTTCCCCATGGCTAAAATTTCGCATTCTTTATGCCTTGCTTATTATAAACCCTCCATATACTGTTAGGAAAATTTTGAGGACAATTAATATATTGGAGCAGTTTGTCAAAAGAGAGTATTCAGGTCCTGCCTCTATTGAGCACACTGCACACAGCCCAGAGATGTCCTTATGATTTTGTTCCAAGTGCTACGCTCAGCTCTCCACAGGATGTGGCAGGTGACTGCAGAAAACACTGTAAGGAGGAGACAGTGATTTCAGGCACAAAGTAGGCAGAGGTAACCCCAGGCAGAGAGCTGTATGTTACACTGGTGATGACTATACACCCTGAGCACATACTGGGGCATTGGTGTGGGCTGCCCCTAATGGCATCACCTGCCTGTACTGCTAGGCAGAGCTCACTTCTGTGCACATGTGTAGGGGACACCTTTAGTGTAGGTTGGACTTATTCAATGTTTGCAGGGAAATAAAAAAATTACTTGCAAAATATTCAGTCTTCTCAAATTCTGCTTCTACCCATGCTTCATGTAATATCCAACATCAAAATTAAGTATGGTTCTATATTGTCTTATTTATTTATCTATCTCACCACTAGCTACAGCTGCTGACTTGACATCAGTCTTGTCCAAGATCTTTATTTGACTTTATTTAACAAACTTATTTTCTTCTTGCTTTTTTCAAATGCCAGTCCTCTTGTGTCATACATAATTTGTCTCTCCTAAATCGGCCAAGTTATCAACATATAAAAAAAAAATCAGCCTGTTTGAAGTCATGCAATACTGATGGTGATGACAAAGCACTGTAGAGAGTCTCATCAACTGCAGGTGGTGCAGATATTTAACTCCTTGTGTATATCTTTCTTTTGTGACCAGCAAACACGTCTGCACCCCTTAGTGATTCCATCAGGGTTCAAGATTCTTCACTGCTACCTAGAAGTCCTCTTGACAACACTCTTTCTTAGACACATGAGAAAGTGTATTTGCTAAATGTATCATTTAGCAGTATAACAGCATGACACAAAGCTGCCTCAAAATGCTGGAATTAGCCATGAGCAGAGCTGGAAATTATCAAAATGGAGAATTTTTACAAAAAAAAAAAAAAAAAAAAAAAAAAAAAAAAAAAAAACAACCTCTGACTTCAAAAAACATTGAAAGCACTTCAAAGTACTCCTTAGTGATGGACTACACAAAGGCAAATAGCAACTGATCATTCTTTAGCTAGATGAGCTGTTTGTGGAAGAATTATATTGTGAAGAGGTTCAGAAGTCAGCCAGAATCCTCAGGAGCAACACCCAAGCAGCTGCAGACAATGTTTGCAGAGAATCATTTTAAACAGGAAATGATAAGATGAATCAAAACCTTTGTGAATTAGTTGCATTGGAGAGCTGAAAACATTTCTAAATGACAAAGCGGCCACATAATTAGTTATCATAAATAAGTGGATGGTGCCTTCACCACCTTTACAATACATCCATCTTTGGTACATCCAGAGAAATTTTCTAATTTTGCAAAGTAAACCCAAAAATAAAAAAGACATTAGCAGAAAAACAAGTCTAGTTTGTATCTAAGGTTTTCATTTCATCAACCACATCAAACTGTGTATCCAATATCTGTACTAGGAATAATTAAAATACAGTGCACAGCATTGCACTAGCTTTACTAAACAGTGTGCTACTGGAAAATGACCTGAATAAATGAATTTTGACCTAGCAGTATCTGTGTAAGACACGCTGTTGCTTCATTTAGGACATTTCAGAAATGAGGCTGCATACATCACATTGCTTAAGCAACAATAAACTAAATACAAATACCCCACGTTACCATGCATAACATCATCACTCCTTTATTTTTCCTACCTAGTGGAGAAAAATAATCTACTTTTACTTTTACTGATGTCTACCTTGCACTATATAAATAATGTCTACAGAATATAGACTGTCATCAAGGGCTATTTTATTTCACTGCTTCAAGCTAAAAATAAAAGCATTTATGTCAACCTTTAGGTTTTGAGCATACCCTTCAGTATGAGACTCTGCAGGAAAACCCATTTTTTTAACTCATCTCTATATTGAACTTTTGGTAGGATTTGTTAATGTGAATATTATTTGAAATAAAATACTGATTTTTAACATTTTAGAGTGGAAGAAAAACACTTGCAACAATATTTAAGTAATTTTAATACTGTTTTATTGGTCTCCCCAGCTGGCATAAAATTTTAAAACTATTGTCACCTTGCTTTTAATCCTTTTTTCCCATTTTTTCCAGTCTTTTCATGTAATTAAGTTTTTTCTTAAATCTTAACTAATCTCCATTTCAGTCTTTCAGACAAAGCTATTCTTCAGACAAGGGTGAAAAAAATCAATGATATTTTAGACTGAGTTTTTTGCTTAGATGACATTGTAATCATCGGTAGCCCACTTGGCAACTGTCTGTGAATTTTTTTGATACATCTGCTTTACCTTTCTGCCCATCCCTGCACACTGAGACAGAATCTTCCTCTCTGCACGTCCTGCAATGATGACAAGGGGCTGCTTGAATCCCCCTGCCCCCATCCATAACTCAAGTATTCAGTCACATTATTTCTTTCACCTAGTTTTCTGAGAGTCCCCTTCCATGTGTTTTTCAAATTATTAACTTAATCTTTAAATTCTGTCACGTCACTAATATTTACGATGTATATAAATAATGAATACTACTTCAAACATTAAATAACATAACTCCTTGGCCTTATCAATGTAGCAGAAAATTATTATTTTATTCATAACTTTCAATGCAGATTGCTGAGATGATTTCTAAATGTTAACACACTTAGTCTTACTAGTTTTCTTAATAACGTTCAGTAAAGAACTTTGTCAAAAGCCTTGGGAAAGTCCAAATAAATTAGATCAAGCATTTCTCCCTCATCCATTACTTTGATGACATGTGCAAAGAGTTCTAATAGATCAGAGAAGGTTTTCTTTCAGCAAAGATTCCCCAGCTTCCTTCATCAGAAATTAATCTAGAGCTTTGCTCATAATTCCATTATTGATATATATAATCTATAATCTATTATATATAATTATATTATATATTCAATCCATTTAGCTAAAACTGAACTGAGACCTACAGGCAAGTAGGATAATACTAATTTGCTGGGGGAAAAAAAAAGGCAGGAAAAGCAAAACAATATTCAAATTTAGTATTCAATTTTTCAATAGGCAATTAAGTGCTAATAAACCTTGCACCCCTTCAGTTCCTTATAAGCTTTGTGTGTAGCCAATCAGCCATCTGATTCTGCTTTCTTTTCAAATTTCTCTTATTATTTCCTTTATTGCCTTAACATGATATAATAGCTTGTTTTTACTCCTTTAGAATGCAAGATACTTCATTGCATTTTCTGTAGGAGACTCTATACAAATACATCTTTCAACTTCTCTGTAAGAGTTCTTTTGAAATCTCGTTCTTTTAAAAACAGCAGGTCTGATGACGTTTTCATGAGTTTTTCCAGTTTTGATATAATTGAAAAAATCTTTGCTATTTCTTAAATCTTCAGCTATAAGGTATTCAGGCTGCTTCTTAGAATATACATTCTCCATCTTCCATTTTTCCTGTCATAATTTGTGTTCTTTTCCAATAGTTACATTTGTCTGGAATTTATCTGGAAGAGGCTACATTTGAGGTGAGATAAACTCTCAACCCTCACAACTTTTTGCATTGATTTTTAATATTTTTTTTAATATCTGAGACTGACATGACATTTTAAATCCTATTCATGTGGTAATTCAAGGAATTGCTAAAATTAATTTCATGGCCACAAAAGGAAGTTCAAGCATCTACTTTATTACATGGAATTACAGTGGGACACCCAAATATCACATATAGCAAAAATTTTGCAACTCAATTATAAAGTGTCAAAACAGAATAAAAGAAACTGTATAATTCAATTTAGAAATTATATTTCCACACCAACTATTTTGATTAGGAATTCCTCACTCATGTACCATTTTTGCAATGTTTAATTTTTTTTTAGACCAGATTTACCTTTTTTTTTTTCAACCATATCTCTTTCTGCCACAGACAGTCATAGAAGGTATGTTTTCCAATGTTCTATAAAAGGTTTGTTTACAGTAGTTTGATTTTACTGTTTTCCTACCAGAATAAAATGATCCTAATGTTTCCTTTCTTCCAGAAAGCTCTGGCAGACTTTCCCCAGTCTGGGTAGGGTTTGTCCTGAAGCATCATATCTGTGACCTGTAGGGAAAGGAGAAAGAGTAGATAGTTACACTGGTGTTACATAAGGCAGTACTAGCAAGGACCTTAGGAACATTTTTATTTTCTATGTGGCACACCTGCATCAGTTCTGATAATGACAACAGGCACTAGACTAATAGTATGTCCAGTGTTATTTGCAATCAAGATAACAGACACTGAGCTACATATTCTGCCTCTAGAAGTGCATGCAACTCCTTGAGGAACAATGAAACCTGTAGACATCCAAACAGCAGAAGATAAGAGGAACCAGTCTAAAAGTTACAGCAGCCTACGGGATGTGAGTTACATTCCTCTGTGGCTGTGAAGCTTTCTGGCCCAATCTGGGAGAGGGGAACCACTTCCCTGAGAGCAGCATCAGCAGAATTTCCACTCTTGAAATCAGAACTGCAGCTAGGGAGTGGAAGCCTGTGAATTAAGCTCTATTTAACATTTATAATGTCCTCTCAGTTCCTGCTATCAGTATAAAAAGCACACTTGGGACTGGCAACAGAAAAAAACCCATAAAACTTGGGAAAAAATTTAAAAGTATGAAATATTTATTCTCGTTTTCATAATTTCTATCTAAAGAGACCATCTGTTTCTCTGTCCAGAGACTCATATGTATGCAGTACTTCTGGGTGGTACATGAAAGTATTAAAAATTACTTTCAGCTCAGTGAGGGAGGTGAATACCCCTGAGGCACCTGCTTCTTTGAGAAGCTGTATTTTCATATCCATACACTTCAAATTAACTGTACTAAAAAGCACCAAAAGTTACATCACAATAAACTCATAAATTCTGTTATGCAAAAGATCCAGAGTGGAAAACCTATCCATTTGTTAAGATTTAAGAAATAATTGATCAGATAAAGGAAATGGGTGTGACCACCTGCTTCAAAATGCAGATAAGTAAACCAAATTCTATCTCATTGTTATCAGTAAAGAGTGGGAAATTACTATGTGTTTTGATCAAAATGAAAATAAATTTTAAGGTTTCAGAAGGAAATAGCTTAAAACTGAAGGCAAAATTTCAAAGATTTTTTTAAATCCAGTTTATCATCTAGAGTGTAAACTACCACTTTCAATCAATGTCATTAAGGATGTTTACCAAAAAAAACACATGGCCAATGAATAAGTTAAAAAGGGATTCAACTGCTGAATTTTGGTTTCAAGTCCGTTTGGGGTTAAAAGTGCTCAGTGTATTAGCCTGGGTCCAAAAGATAATGACTATGTTAAATAAATAGAAATGCACATTCTAGAATTTCATTATTCTATTAAACCTATCCTTAACAAAGAACCTATCCTTAACAAAGATATCTTAAAAAAAACTGTTTTATCTGGGTAAATCTTTTCTCTGATCAGCAAGCTATAATACTTTTTTATAAGGTTCCAATTATGTAAATAAATATTTCAATAAATATTTAATGCTGAACAAGACCTCTATAAAGATTTAATTCACTACTTTAGAAACACTTTTTTTTTCCTCTTAGGAAGAGTCTGCATAGTAACAAATGTTTGCAAAGAAGAACAGATATTTCAAGAGGCTTTCTTCAAGTTTCAAAATAGTTTCTCCAGATGCTTTCTGGGAAATTATTATATTTGGGAGAAGGATGCAATTTGCAGCTCTATGACCAATTACTAGAGGAGCATGTTTCATAAGAATGACACTCGGGATGGAGATATTTTCTGAGGAAAATGGCAAGATGAGGCAGGAAATGTTCTTTCTGATATCAAATAGTTGGTCTTTCATCTCCCAACTTTGGCATTTATTTAAAGTCATATCACCAGATCAATGTCAGGTCAGTTGTAGCTAAATTGGCTGAAGCAGACACAGTCATTAAAGGGATGCATTCCATAAAGAGAAATCCAATTACCTTTTGCATTAGAGAAATCAAATTCATATTCTGATTTGGTCAAGGACAGTCACTGTAGAAAACAGCTCACAGGAGAAAAACACTCACTGTCATACAGCAGACAAGTTTTAGATATATATCAAATACCCATTGTTTTTAGAAAAAGAAAAAAATATAAATTTTAATCTAATTGGCAGAGCTTCGTGTAAAGAAATGTGTGTGTTTCTTTATTCATATTTCAAAATGTAATTGCTGAGCAGCATACATTTATCTCTGCTTTACTGGACTATGTTTGAAAACATTGCTGATACATGGGAATAAAAAAAAAAATTGAACACTTTAGTAGATGTCTGCCTGCATCTTAGATAATCAAGATAAAATAGGGAAAGCCACTTAAAATGTAATTAAGTAACATATTTTTTTTTCTTGAATTAGGAGGTGCTATATACTTTAATCAATAATTACTCGGCTTCCGTTCAAAAAGGCCTCTACATACAGTGTATACACTTTCATTTTATTTAATGCCTCATGAGAGAAACAGTTACATGTATCAAATTGCAAAAGAAAGGCTGTATCACACACACTGCCTGATTTTATAAGTTACACCAATGTCACAAAAAGCTCAATTTTCATTAATAATTAGTATGCCTTATATATATTAGAGAATCCAATTTTCATTTTGCCCTATAAAATATAGGTTTATCAACTATTCATATTACTTTATATTAATTATGAGGCAAACTCATAATATTTTAAAAGAGATCTATTGCTGTCATTAATAGCAAAATGTTATGATTCCCATTTTTCTGTTACAGAAAAATAAAATTGTTCCTTTTGATATGATCCTTCTGATGTTTGATACAATCACCAAACCACAGAAAGGCTTGGGTTGGAAGGGACCTTACACATCCTCTAGTTCCTACCCCATCCTGCCATGAGCAGGGACACCTTGCACTACACCAGGTTGTTCAGAGCCCCATCCACCCTGGTCTATGATAGACACTACTATACAAAATGTAATACAATCATTTGAAAAATGATGTTGTATCACACAGAGGAAAGAATCTGGGATTCAAAATCATTCAGAGCGAGTAACTTACTCAGACAAGAAGTGCAGAAAGCAAAATCATAAAAAACTTTAAAAAACAAATAAACAAAAAAAAAAACAACCAACCCCCCCCATAACCCACAAATAAACAAAAAACACAAACAAAACCCCACCAAAACCAATAAACCAACAAAAGAGTAAGATACCTAAGACACCTGAGATGTACCATGTGGAGCAGTAAGACACCTTAAGGATCATTTATTTATTCCTTCCATGCAGTTACTCTTTGAGCCTGTTGTTCAAGATACACTGCACATTACATTTCTCCATAGACACTCATGTCAAATGATGCTACCTTGTACCTCACAGGGTCCTTCCCAGCAGGGGCAACCCCTGCACTGGGAGTGTCAGGTAAGGCAAAGTATCTCTACCATCATCAGTTAACAGCAAGTGAAACGTCCCTTAAAATAAAGGAAGGAAGGAAGGAAGGAAGAAAAGATAACATAAAACTTTACTCAATATA
>VWYO01019044.1:30052-86735 GCA_013400275.1 Rhadina sibilatrix
TTTTTTTTGACAAAACAGTTCTGATTTTTCTCTCAGGGTTCTCAATAAATGAAATGCAGATTATATTTACATGCTTAAACTAGCTTCAATGTACAATCTGAAATCACCTTTACTCTATTCATCCTATGTTTATATATGTCTCCCTTATGATATTAACATAACCCAGGAGCATTATCATTTGGGCTTTTCTGAGTAGACCATTTGGCTGAGCTCCAGCTCTTTGCCTTTCTCTCTTAGGACCAGGATGGAACCACCATATTTTGAGAAAATATCAATCTGCCCTGCAGAGCCCACATCATTTTTTTAATATCTTCTAGAAATTTTTGTTGATAAATGACAAACAAGAGCTCTCTGACTAAGCATAAACAGAATGACTTTAAAAAAAAACCGATATCTTTACCTTTTAACTGAAAAGAGAAGTCAAAGATTCAGTTAGATTATTGGTGTTCTCAAATAGTAACCACAAATTCTCTAGTGGCATGAGACAAAAAATTCACTTTAACTGGGAAAAGATAAGGATAGTATATTTGCTGGATATCTACTACTGCAATAATTGAAGTAAATTTATATCTATGGCTGATTTACTTTAAATTATATCACTCTATCAAGTATGTATAGATTGAGTTTTATACTAGAGTTTCATCCTCCCTGCCTCGACTACATTAGGTCACCTTTGAACCAGTCCCTAGACTACAGTTTTGATGCCTCTGAATTCTCACTGTTAATCACAAGTCCTTGCTCAAAAAAATTAATATATATATATGTATAAATTACTCAGCCCAGGACTATGTAGCCTGTTTGTACAAGAGCACTGTGACATTGTACCTGACAACTCCACTCTAATTCCAGTTTGAAAGACAGTCTGTTGAGAACTAAGCTAGTGCTGATGCACTTGCATTTTAACCCAGGTGCACATTAACCTAGGAGGCATACTGCTGGTTTAACTACTACCTAGCCAAATTAATGTGGTAACACTTCAAGCATAAATGACAAATATAAGTGGTGATGCTCGGTGTATCTATAATGCATAAATCTGAAATACACATTCCCTGATGTCTTTTGTCACATAAGCAAGAATCTCATGAAAATGCTCATGTCAGTTGGCTGAAAAATTGGAACAGAATTTTTAAAGTTTATTTATATAAGCATATAAACTTTATCTATATATGCTTGAAAACTAGTAATGTCTAGTAAACACTTTTATTAAAACTGCAGCTCCTCTCTGTACATTGGCAAAAACATTTTATAACAGATGAATAATGAAATGTGATTACAGTTCTAGATTAGCTAGAATCGTTATGACCTTAGGTCTAGTATGAAGCATTTCTCATGTAAAAATACAGTATATACAGGCATTTTAGTTTGCAATAGGGCTTCCTGAATCCTATGCAAATCCAAAGTTTAATAAAGATCCTTATCAGCTTTGAAAACTTCTTTCATTTTTTGATAGGAAAATGAAAGAAGAAAATAGACAGTCAAAGATGACTGAGAGAGATCCTAGAAAGAGAGTGACATGGAAGACAGAGAGTGAGAAGTATGGAAAAGATAAAATACTTAAAAATGAGAGTATGGGTTGAAATAAACTTAGTAAATTTACATAGTAATGTATAACTGCAAAAGAATGGAGATCCAGTTCAGAGCTCTTTACACTTTCTTCAAAAGAAAGAAGGATTGACACTGACAAGTTATCTTAGATTAAAGAAAACTACAGCTTTAAACCAGGTACTAGAATATTTTGTAGGAGATCTCAGATTGACTATTAATTCCTGAAGTGCTGGAAAGGCAATCCAAACAGCTGTTCAAGTAAGACAAAATACCAACCTGCAGGACAAGAACCAAGCCAAGGTAGATCAAAGACACAACTTCCAGGAGCAGAAAGTTCACATCTAAGACCCCAGTCAATGCTTGAGACAGGCAGAATTCGATACTACCTGAAGTTATTAAATATAAAATACTCCTACTTGGAGTAGTCTGTCGATTTTTCACTTTCATGAGTAACTAAGATATCTTCAAAACACACA
Source organism: Rhadina sibilatrix (assembly GCA_013400275.1). NCBI lineage: Eukaryota > Metazoa > Chordata > Aves > Passeriformes > Phylloscopidae > Rhadina > Rhadina sibilatrix. Next base: position 32,074 of record VWYO01019044.1, read on the forward strand.
GAATGCAGTGTTGTCATGTGAATCGTTGAAGAAACAGAGAGGAGCAAGGGGTAACTGCTTGGTGATTTATAAGCTTTACTATCTCATTGGATAAACATGTGAAGAGACATGAGTCTTCACTCTTATATGAGTCTTCAAAAACCTTTAGTCTGCTATGGAGCAATGCTAGAGCCCAGCAAGGAGAACTCTAAACTGGCATCAATACAAGACAGTGTGTCTTCTCAGTGGACTGCAATGCCATCTCCACACGCTCAGCTTTGCTTCACAGGCAGCTGATCTAACATACTTCAGCCTCCCGAGATGCAGGCAGATTAGTTTTGATGAAGGACCACAAAACATTGCTTTCATTTTTATGACCCAGGCCTGATATCTATGCATTGTGCACCTTTGTGCTTCTTGTGCTGGGTTTGCAAATATGGGTTTACTATTTTTTTTCCTCATGCCAAATGAAAAGTAATGAAGGTAAACTGCTTCATCATGTGAGTATTTCATTCCAGTTATTAGGCTGATAAGTCAAACTATGTTGTAATCCTGTATTCAGCAGTCAGTAACTAAATTTAGTTTAGCATGAGAAGACTTGAGTTTTTCTTTGCTCTGAATGATGTTCTGCCAACTGTTGATTCATTGGGGCTTCTTCTGTACTGGTCTAAAAACAGGAAGATGATTATCACTGTTGAATGAAGGTCCTCTGTGTCAGACACCTCTGGTGATGCATCTTCGCCCACCCCAGTGACCGTGAAACTTGGGTTCCAATAATGTTGGACATAAATTTGAACAGCTCTTGAATCCAGTATTGCAAAGCTACCTACCCCGGCTTTCCACACAGATGTGTCTACTATCAATCATTTTCAATATAAAAACAAGGCTATGAGATATCTGGGACAATCCTGCAAGCAATTTATACACAGAATTTGCAGGCAAGCTGGGGATCAGGCAATGGAAGGACTGACTGCAGAATCAGATTCTTCAATCTCAGTTCTTTAGTCACAGCTAGTATTAAAATTTACAGCCACAGCCACTATTAAAAAGCACTATTTCTACCATTTTTAGTAAAATTGTTTTTTCCATTTCTGAGACAATTACCAAAAACCCCACAAAACCCAAAACAAAACAAAAAAGCTGAGAATTACCAATGACAGTAAACAGGACATATTTAGAGCTGTTACTTGTAACCTGGTGCATATAACTAATTAAAATAATCAGAAAAATGAATATTTGTTAGCTGTTTCAATGTAACAACCAATGCAGTATAAAATCAGCAAATAGGTGTTTGAACTTCCGTGTCATATATTATACAAATATAATATGTATACACATATGCATACTTCCTCTGTCAGATACATTAAGCCCTCTAACAAGGAGAAAAAGGAGGATGTAAGTGTTCAGAAAAATAAATTACTTGATGGATTGAAGTTTTTTAAATTACATTAAAGATTAGTTTATTTTAATGGTGAATTTTTAATAGTACACTTAAAAGTGGTATTTACTTTTTAATGACTACACATGCAAGTACAAAAATATTAATTTATACATAAGAAGAGGTACTTTTGCCTGTCTGTCCTTAGTGCTCTTATGATCTGACTGGCAAAGCCTAATACCATCAAAAAATTCAACTAGGACACAGATCCCAGTGCCACAAAGACTTTTGTGTGAGCAGCAGTTTATAGATTGCAAAGTCAAATGCAGTCAGCATACCCAGGCTCAAGCCCTTGCCCAGTCTCTAAGCAGAGAAGTCTATATTACACAGGAATATCTACCACCCTCTTTCTGTCCTGCTTGCCACCTGCCCCTCAGAATCATGCCATCCTCAAATTTGTCTCACTGAATATCTTCCCATTCCTATAATGAAAGAACACTACCTAATAAATAAATAAAGGATCTCAAGGCTTAAGACATTTTTTGTACAGGCTCAAGGATTAATTTTGTCCTCCGTGGGTTTTTCTCCATTGATTCTTCTGGTTACACAAAATGATCTAAAAACATTCTTTGTGAGTCAATGAGAAAGCTCAAAGTATGCCAGCTTTCTGGCAATCTGTGTTGCCCCTACACTGCCTCAACTCCACTGCAATTTTCACTTGCAAAATAAATTCAAAATGCTAGAAAAGAGAAATGGGCAGTAAGAAAGTGCTTCTAGAAAGGAGGCTGATGAAGAGTTGAAGACACTCTGTTGCTGCAGAAGTGTTACTGAAGCAAAGAACCAAGTACTTCAAATGGAAAAATTAGTATCAGGTGAAAGGGTATACACGAGCAAACCAAGGCATATTTACAGATTTTTTTTAAGCCATAGCACACAAAAGTCCTCATTTGAGCACTAAGCAGGATGTATCTGAGGGGTGCTATTTATGAAGGGCATTTCTCTGCCAAAATTCTTATATGACATTCTAAATATATGGTATTTACACATCTATACTATTTTTACAGCAGAATGCCCAGTCAGCACAGACAGCATACATATGGCTGCCCTTACTAAATTATTTCACAGTACTCATACTGCTGCTGTAGGAAGATACTGAAATAGAACTTCAAGACCTTTTGCCTCTGGTCATTCTTGCTTTTCTAACTGCTATTTGACTATTTGATTAGTTTGAGTGTGTCTTCTTTCATATCCTAGAGTCTGTATTTTTCTGATCCAAGAAGTTTCTGGTTTTTAAATTTTTGCACTATTTTTATTAGCACTGTACGTATTAGCATTATACAAATGTGTCACACTTTAGAGAAACATCATAAATCATAATTATTTTAGCAGTTTTTAGAATTATTATAGGTAAGTACCTTGAAACATATTTTCTTTATTTTTAGTAGTGTGATAGCAATAAAATTCCATCTTGAAAATAAGTCCTGTGGTTTCTGACTATGCTCCTTTTTCATTAACTGCACCATAAATTAGAAACCCAACAATAAATATTATGGCACAATAATTAGGAATAGCTTAAGTCATCAGTTGGAACATGACTAGTAGCAGATTCCTACAGCTTACATTGTTTCATGACCATTTTCCATTTATGAATAAAATCGGGAACTTTAAAATCTGTAGTTAGTTTCCTGAGATCAAACTAACATAGCTTTTGGCACCATTTTAAGCCATTTGGCTTCATACTGAAGCTGATGGAGAAAGTTCATATGAGCCATTCTCTGACTCATGTGTGGTTGTACTATCTGAAACTGATGGGTGGGAGAAAAACACAGAAGAGGCCATTTAAGAAAGTTCTGCATGGCCATGACCATCTTCATTTCTAGACTTTTGTTTGGCCTCCACATCATCATAGCAATACGAATGTGCTGCTTTATAGTTCCTGGAGGATAAAACAAACAAACAAAAAATAAACACCCAAACAGATAAGCAGTACCAACTACATGGGAATGTTAAGGAATGCAAATTAACAAAGCCCATTTAATTTCATCTCTTTGAGTTCAAAGGTACTTGCTCGGACAGCTCTACCAGTTTGCTATACTGAAGATTTCATGGCTTTTTCATCACAGTAAATATCAAATAATAGTTTGGATATGCTTTATTTTTTCTGGAGCTGCCTTTGCAGACACTTGTTTTCTGTGTGAAAAACAGTCTAACGTGACTTTCCTTAAAATAATTTTCTAAGCTAACAGTATTTCCTGGCCCAGATCCCTGGTCCTTGACTTGGGCAGGAGAGGACAGTAAAAGCTTCAAACTACATTTGTACTTTTCTGCTCCTACATATCCTCAAGCTCTGACTCAGCTCTCAGTATTCAGACTGATAAACACCAATGTTGTTTGATCACCTCTTCAAGGCATCATCATCATCTCAATTTGCTGTCAATCTGCCAGGCAAAAAGTGTGATCATTTTAGACCTGCAGCTCCAGTTACAAACGTGCAAACTTCATTCCTCTAAGAGCAGTGAGGTTCACACATCTGGACTGGTGAGGTGTAGCTATGGCTTGCCAAGGACAACATCTTTTCTTCTGTTTGTTGGGATGCTAGTAACAAGATGCTGCAAATACAGTAGATAATGGAAGTATGGCTTACCATCCAGATACCTACTGGAGGGTGAACTAGTGTGAGAATCTTCCTGGAAAAATCCAGGATGTTGCACAAAAAGTATAACATATCTCTTTGGAACCGCCCTTTGCAAAGTTACCATTTTGATTCTTGATGTGGAGGGAAAGTCTCAGCTGTTCCACACATGGCAATAGAAATTTCTTTTCCAAACAAAAACAGAAATGGAGAAGTTTATGATTCACATGGGATCCCAAAATATCTTCTGCTCATTTTGAAGGTTAACAGCAGTTCTGACTCAGGAACTACATCTTGCCAAAATCAGTGGAAAGTTACTATGAAAAAGGATGAAAGGGCTGAATTCTGCTCTCCATTGCACAGATTAGGGTAAGTCCATTTATATGATTTTATGACAAGAAGGACCCTTATTTTATATCCACCTAAAAGAGGACAGAGCTCGGCCTAGACTTTGCTGTTCTGCCTGCATTCTTGTCCTTCACAAGGCAGTCAGACTTTCCTGTAACATTGTATTGCACTCTCATGAGATTTGTTAACACAAATTACAGATCTGACACTCTGGGTGCCTGTGACTGTTCCTCATTAACAACATGTAATGCATATAGCACAACTGGTATCAATGGGGATGGCATGCTCAATTTAGGAACACGTATGCTACAAAGTTGCTGGAAAGTACATATGAAATTCAGAACTTCAAATTACAAAAAAAAAAAAAATCTTCATTCATTAAATTAAATTCCAACCATGGGACACAGTTTAAAAAATTAGATAAACAGTCTTAGAAATTATGCCAACTGCAAAATAGTTTCTAAATATTAATTAAAGGTTGTATTTAGAAGCATTTCACGCATGATTTCCTTGCCATCTGTATTTGTAAAGCCTGAAAAGAAGAAAAATGCAACATCTGGTTAAAAGTACTTGAAGATACTAATACTACACTGCTTGAATCTAAATTCAATAAAAGCATTCACCCTCCTTAAAAACATATTCTTTTCTAGATGAAAAGACTACCAATATATTGTCTTTGTAGACCTGTTATGTGTCTACAAGCAGTGTCAAGCTGTATTTTTAGCTATGGAGTTTACTTAATCCCACAAGGTTTTATCTTGCCTTTATGTTGACAAATGAACAAGGCTGAAATATATGGGATCTGAGCTTCTGTCAAGATACACCCTGTTTCAAAAGCCATTGTTCCTGCACAGCTGTTTCCTTTAAGCTGTTGACTTAAACACAGTTTTATTATTCTTCTGGGCTTATTACTGAATTCCTCAGTAGATGCAGTTAATTGTCTCCAAGCTTTACCTTTGTAGACAAGGCAAGAGAATGCAACAGAATTATAACATGACATACCAAGATGCAAGGGGGTGACTTGGATAACTAATTTAATACACAGGGCTGTGTTGTGGCTAGGTTTTCTTATTCCCACATTCTTGTTTTTCAAAATATACTTGCAACATACTACCAGAGGAAAGTAAAAATATTACATGCATTGCTTGTAACACCTTTTAGTTATTAGCACAGGCAGTAATCATTGGTAGCACATAGGTGCTGCAGGGAACTGTTTAAGTTAGCAAGTTGGCTTGCTGAACGTAGCATAGGAAACAGATTCCTTGAATTTCCATGTCCTTTCTAATCAGCATTCTTCACAAAAAGTTCTTTCTCCTGGATTTTGGCATTTATGATGAATGAAGGGTTGGTAGGCTGTCTATAAAAGTCAGTAAGGTGCACAAATACTTGAAAATAAGTGATTTACTTATCGTTGCCAACAGAAGCCAGAGCAGAAGCATCCATAAAATGCTACAGTAATGTCAGAGGTTACAGTAGTGTGTTTTCTTCCTTTTATTCAGTATCTGTGTGTGGCAATACATGCTCTGCAGAAACATGATTTTGAATAATCCTTCAAGGTCTTGTTAACTGCTCTGTGTAAAAATATTTCAAGAATACAACATAAAAGCTGTTTGCACAGTAGTTAGTCTAGCTGTCAGACATGCTTGTGAGTCTTCTCTTTTTTCATTTAGAAAAAGGATACACATGTTTTTTCTTAAAGCACTGACTACTTTAACATAAATACTTTTTAGTTTTTATTTTCAAGCAAATTAAAAGCTAAAGAGAACACTGGACAAGCACAGAAAACAATCAGATTACAGACAGATTGTTCCTTAGTTACACAGACATGAATAGAGAGATGAATTTGAACTGCAGTTCTTAACAGGAAATTCTTAATCATCTAGTCAACAGCTGCCATCCTATGAGCAAAGTGGGGACTCCATACACCTCAGTCTGTACCCATGGAAACTGAGTATTCTGAAGATGTACGGGATAGACGGAATACAAGAACTACTCCTAAATTCTGTTAAACTACTACTTCTTCCTCTTCACTCCCAACAAAGCCCACAAAGAAATGAAGAAAATCTGACACCTTACTAAACATCAACTTATTGTTGAATGAAGTACTGAAAAATACACTTCTCTTCAGAATGTATCAGACAGAGACTTGGCAGCAGGGATCCACAAATGTATGACCTCCAGATTGATTACTGCATCTCATTGTATCCAAAACTGAAAAATACATACTGTGAAAAGAACTCCCATTGCTCCAAAAGCAGCTGCTAGTCTGCTTAGCACCACAAGCCACTGTGAATGCATCATTCTGGCACATGGGTCTCTGCACAAGCTCCCTCACGATTTCAGAGTCCAGGTGGAGGTTATTGCCGTGGTCCTCAAAACTCTCTGTGGGACTGGCCTTAGGTACTTGAGAGGCTTCCATCCCCTCTGCAGTGATGACCTTTTCTGACAGCTCTGTTCCCTTGGAACAATGAAGCTGTCAGCCAAGGGAAGAAGCTCAGCAATGCAGAAGAACTAACTTCACAGAAGCTAAATCTTGGTGAGAGTGCTACCATTCAGAAGAGAGGGAAATTACTAAATCTCACCACCTGAAATCCTCAGGCCTTCCCCAAGTAACTTTCTTCCCCACCCAACTGAACCCTGCAAAATGGATGGATGGATTTGATACCAGTCTTCAGTGTGTAATCACTGCCAGATGTAACTGCAAAATAAGCACACATAGTGAGAGGTGTAATACTTTAGTAATTGCTTTTATTTTCTGGTTCCTAGACTAGAAAAAAAAAAGCACAGTAAACTGCAAACTGCCTATCTACTCTGTCTCAAATGTATCCTCTATTGAGGCCAACAAAAACTACTGAAAAGTCATTCTTCCCAACTTCTTGCTCATTGAATTAGAATTATTGTTAATTACAATTTAAGTTCTTTCCCTAGACCATGGTCCTCACCACCAGTAGAGACACTTTTCTCTCCTTCTCCCATAAAATACTTTTACTTTTACTTTGGGGAACTCAACAGTGATAGGAAATTCAAAGCAGCCCACTTAGAAGTGCTGAGTTTTAAACAGTGCAGTGCTTCAGATGGACAGAAAAATATCCTCTTGAATATTTTTCTAAAAGGAAAGGAACATTCAGTCTCAAAAAATTTAACTCACTTTAACAAGTGTTTTCAGCATCTGAAAGAAAAATAGCACAGGCTGTCATAAGAAGTTGTTAGGTCACAAGGAATGAGACTGAACTTTTAACACTCTTTTCAGACTATCACAATGTCACACTGAAGTCCTGGGACTTTATCCTTAACTGTGATATGGGTGTTACTGAAGAACAGTGCTGCACAGAGTTCAAAAACCTTTCAGCTGGTGGAAGCAACTGGACTGAGTAAAAACCTTAGGGTAATAATGTGACCCGGCATGAATACAAATCTATATCATTTCCTCAAGGGATTACACTTCTGACATCGTACACTACGAGCGCTGCCTAAATGCTTTATGGACAGCAGCAGAACCCCAGGAACAAATTCAACACTGCTCTCTGAAGTCATTCAGTATATTATATAGAATAGACTGTGACTTCAACTTTTGAAGTTCGAACAATTTTAAAAACACAATGAATAATTAAATTTTTCCCTCAAGTGACCTCATGCAATGATGCTGGAGGCTGGATTCAATGTTTATAAGTGAACTGAAATCAGAGAAGCAGTTACTACTGCTACACACAAGGAATGGGAGCTCTCAAAACTTTTAAAGGGCTTCTCCAAATTTACTGGTTTGTGGGCTTGATCTGTACACCACTTTTTACACAAATACTGCTGTAAGGGTTGTGGGATGATCGTTCTCACATTGTCAAACTAGTTTTGATAAGGGTGCAGTTGAATTATTTTAAAAGTGCATGCAGAATAAGACTTTTCCTTTAAAAATACCTTGGCTCTAACATTATCAATAATAAAATGGGTTTTCTGACTTTATCAGTACTAATGCTGATAGTTAGGACACTTTGCACAGAGGATCACAAGCTATAGCTGCCTGAATGGCACACTGAATGCTTCTGTAATGTTGGCATGTTTTGCTGCCTGGTAATGTTCATTAATGAACTGTCCACAAGTTAATGCAGTGAAGTGAGTACATTTTTCTGTGCTACTACTAAGTGTTAGAATTTATTTTTATTTAAATACAAGCTATTCAATCTACTCCTCTTCCAAAAATGTACTGATAATTTGCTGCAATTGTACACCTTATTCTGAAATGTATTCTGTTTTTAGCAATTAATTTTATTTAATGAATCAAAATTTCTAAGGCCAATCTGAGTTTTCTCTGACAAGTCTGCCCCACATTACCATGCTGCAGTGAATGTATGTCACCAGCATCTGTGCTTCATTACTAAGAGCAGGTGTACAGATGCAGTTTAACTGCAGAGAAAGGACCACATTCACCAAGGCCCACCTCATGCAACTCTGTACAGATAAAAGTTACAGCTAGGGTTAATTCAGCCCAGGCTGTCTCCTGCAACTTCCTGTAACAGTGTTATAAAAGTATAGCTGTTAGAAATGGATTGCTGTGGTCATCAGTGCCCCTGCTGCATTCCTGTCAATCTCCTAATTTTAGTTTCTTTTGAATAGTCTGGCGGGGCACTGATTAAAACCTCAGTAAAAGGCATTCAACCTTCTACATAATATTGACCCATTTGACAGAGAGGTCTCTCCTGGGCTGAAGAGGAGCATGTAGATATCAGAAAATATGCACCAGGACTGCACAGCAAGGACAGCCCTTGGTGCCAGTGAGAGCTATAAACTTGTACACTGTCCCCTCTGAGCACCAAAGCAGACCACATCATTGCAACAAGAAAACAGCAAGCATGGGGGCTGTGCAGGACTTACTCCATTGCCCATAATACAAGAGGAGAGTGAAGCAATTGTGTAAATACTAAAAAATTCAATCAACAGTAATGTTTATTATTGTAGCATAGCCTTAGCATTTTGTGTGGAGTTTGCAAAAACCCCACACAAACAGCCAGTGACAGTCAGTGTCTCTTTCACATCACAGAGGTGTCAAGAAATGAAACACACTAGATAGAATACTAAATAGATTAATAGATTGATATTAATAGATTGGTTAAATCAATCACTAATTAAGTGCTCAGGATTTTAATTCCACGTGAAAAAACTGAAGTGTAATGTGTATTGAGAGGTTGTTCAGTGTAAAAATACTGGGCAAGAGATTCAGAATGAACAAATTACAAAGACAGAAGGAAATATGAGGAGTTTAAGACATAGTGTGGTGTGCAGAAGGGATGACATCAGGAAGAGAAACAGGCAGAAACAGAAATAAAAAGATATTTGGGAACCACTCAGAATATCCCAGAACACTGACACACGGAAATAAGAATAGAAAAAGAAAATCTTTTTTTAGCATCTACAGTTTGAAATTAATGACAAGCAATGAGTTTAAAAAAAAAAAAAAAAACTTAAGAGGAAAAAACTGATTTCTAAGGTAACAATTAGAGACAGCATCATTCAATGGTTAGATTTCAGAGCTTTGAATACAAACCCCCACATTACAGCTAAATTCCCAGTACCCTCCTAATTATCCCTTCTTGTCAAATAACTGGATTTTTTAAATAATTGTTAGTAATTCAGATTTCATTTTTGCAATACAAGGGCTTATTCCAGTGAGTGCTAATCAGTCTTCAATAACCCAACAGGGCAGCACCACGTAGTATTAGAATGGCTTGGAGGTCTCACTGCACCGTATCTTCAGCTCCAGATCTCTATGCATTTCCAAAGGAGAGAGAAGGTGTAGAGTTGACCAGACAAGAAGCCAGAGCTACGACCTCACAGAGGAATAGTCAGCTGGTGTTGGCATCTGTTCTGAAATCATTCCCAAGTATCTGGCTTTGAGAATCATGTGGCTGATTCAGGCCCTTCAGGCCACCTCAACTCATTTAATAGTCCTTCATCTACCAACTAGCATGAGATAATCTTACCAATAGGTTAAATCAATAAAAATAGTAGGTCAGCAAAGCATGAACAAACAGGGCCAGTCTGGCTTTGGTCATGCTAATGAGAATATACATGGAAATCACCACAGGATGGGAAAGTCAGGGGAAATCAATGAACCAAAGCTTTTTGTGGCCACAGATCCACTTAGTCATCTGTCTGCCCTCAATTGCCTTATAAAGATTAAGGCTGTTTTGTATCAGTAACAACAGAACACAAAAAAGGCTGCCTTTCAGGAACACACACACACAAATGATTTTATCTATTAATGCCTGATATCCTTTGAAATGAGTCTTGAAATTTAGGTAACTTAAATAACATTTCTTCTTAGCAATTCTCCTAACTTCAAGACAAAATATAAAGAGCTCTAGAGGATACCCTGACATGCTTGTTCTCATTATTGTCCATACAATCTTTGATTTTAAACTGCTGATGCATGTGGTTTCTTGCCAGTTTGTATGTGTTATTGTTTAATTTATTCACTGCTGCATGAACCTCTGACTTTGTGTGATATTCTTTCAACATTCTGGAAGTATTCCTTTACCTTCCTTAATTCCTAAGGGATGTTTAACAGTAAACCATTACATGTTTTAACTCTGCTGGTTTGTGGGACAACTTCTGGCATTTCTATACCTCCTATATAAGTCCTGGGTTTGCCCAGGACACAAAATCTTAATACCTTGAATGAAAATATCTAAATCTGAGCTGCCTTTTAATTCTTTTTATTAACTAGTGCAGGCCTTTTTCTCTTCATTGATTACTAAGACAACCCAGAAAATCAGCTCAGAATAAAAATATCAAAATCTGTAGCTGTCCTAATGTAAATCTTACCAATTATGAAACCAGACCACTACTTGGTCACACAAATTATACCTTCATTCTCTGGGTCAAGCATTGGCCCAAGTGAGGGACAGTGTAAAGCCATATAGGTATAAAGCCTGTTCTTCATCTGCCTTATATATTCTGGAGGTCTATGAGATATAAAGGAAGTGCATGCAAAATACGTCTTCAGTCTGAAAATTATGGTCCTGCCTAATACAACACTAAGTGCTGCAACTTGAGCTGCACTAGTGCTGGACCTTTGTGAGTGGTACACCAGTATAATCACACCTACATCCTTTGTCCTTGTTCTGATAAGGCTCCTGATAGGACTCTGTCCATTATGAAGTAGATTATGTTGTCTAATAACTCTACTTAGGTTGTTTCTTTACAATAAGATTGGGCTATTGGGTGGTAAAACTAATTTTGTATCATCATGTAATGAGCCAAAATATTGAAGCAAAGAACCTCTTCAAGTTGAGAGAATGGAAATACGTGCCTTGATTCTCCACAGCCACACATTAGTATCAACTTCATCCCTTTGGTGCAGTTATACACCAACTTTTATACAAGTTATAAAAGAAATACAAAGCAGAAGAGAAGACTGGGTCAGAAATGAGCCCAGAACAAACCATCACGGAAAAAACCATGTACTCTGGGGTCACACACAGCTGAAGCCAGGGGAAAGGGAAACACAGTCCAGGTCATTCACCACTTGGAAGTATCTCCAGTGCACATACATTCCATTGCAATTTTCCATAGAAGAAATTATTCAGCATCTTTGCAGAGGCAGATGCCTTTGAGAATGCTGTCATCAATGGGGACAGAGAAAATAATTTCCCTTAAAGATTTGAGGAGAGTAGGGATGGGATGAATAAAAACTGAGAGCAGGGTCTTGTCTGAGCTCCATCACCAATTCACTTTTTTCTTGTCCCTTTTCCTTTGTTTCAGCTCTCTATTGTTAAACAGGGGCATATTAGCATATGTATCTCCATGAATTCCTATAAAGATCAATCCCTAGTGTCTGCAAAATGCAAAACCTTCTTTATTACTGCCAGTGTAGGAGGCAGTGATTTCTTTTGTGATTTGGAGAAGCATAGTACTGTAAGAAATTTCAAAAATAGCTTTTTAATGGAGGTTTTAAAAGTACTTAGAAAAGTTTAAGTGAAACTCAACAATCTCTCTATCCATTAAAAAAGTACTTCAAGTTCCCACTTCAAGTAATGTAAAATAACAATAAAAAGAGACCAAGAAGAGATTAGACTCATCTTACTGAGTGCTTTCTATTAAATGAAGTTTTATAATGAATTCTAATTCAAATCCATTGAAACTTTTTAATATCTCAGTTTTTAAGAAGCAATTGTATATTTTAAGTCTGATACAAACAGCAGAATTGTACCCAAGTTGGACTTGGGTTTTGACAGCAAAGGGTTTTTGGAAGCCAACCTATCTGATTTTTTTTCTGTAGAAACTGGGTTTGAACATACAGAATTTTCATTCTTTCTTGAGCACAATCACAAGTATGGATATAAAAAAAAAATTGACATTCTGGCTGGAGTATTCTAAGTCTAAGTTTGAGAGTTTCTAAGATTTCTCCATACATGCAAGACAGAGTTAGTGATTTCACTTACAATTCAGGATTCTTTGATCAATTCAATTCAGGGTTCATAGCAGGGTTGTTAAGACAAGACTTCTCAGATCATATATCAATTCATATATTATACAGTACTGCACAGGAAAATTATCTCTGCTCTGTGTATTTACCCAAGCACTTGCTTAATTGCTCTGTTGATACATTGTGGGTTGAGATGGTGTATGATAACATGGAATACAATTTTTAAGGTACTGTAGCTGTTGTGAGAATAATCTTTCATTTTTAGACATAATGCAGCACAAAATGAGTAATATTCTGGTAACTTGAGTGTTTAGGCCATTACTTTCTGGACATATTCTAAAGACATTTTCTCTACAAAACAGCATCAGAGATAAAGTTTCTCAGATGAACACCCACCCATTAAAATTATGCAATTTAAGACCAGCAATAGGGTCTTCCTTAACTTACTAGTTTTAACCCTGTTCTTCCTTGTAGAGAAGAATGGATTACGCACAACACTCTCAGCATTATTTCAGGCAAGAGTGCTGTGATATGTTTTTTCATAATACAACGTTTTTTGTTTGTTTTTTTTTCCCTTTACACAGTGTCTAATAGTTCATCCCACAGATCCTGAAGGAATTTAGAATTAAAGAAATGTATTGCTGTGTACCACTGCCATCTGCTGCTAATCTCTCCCTGTGGATACAGAAGGTCTTACTTCACCATATATTTAATCCAGTAAAGATCTTCAACTCAATGTGCCTGGTCAGTCCAATACTCTTTTAATAATACTTTTTAAACCATTTCTCCCCATTTTATCAAAGAGCTCCTGACTGCACATCTTAGCCAATATATTGAGGCAATTGTTTCAATTTCAGTTTCAGAAAGAAAATTATTTTCTTCCCCCAGTCAGTGAAAAAGGTTTGTGCTGCAATCTCATCCAGAACCACACTGTTCCAGAGAGGAAGTGTCCATCTTAGAGATTCCAACAGTTTACACATTTGCCATCTGTACTCAAAGATCTTCAGTAAGAACATGTTATTTCTAGAGTCCCACTTCTCCAGCACTTCTGACACCCACTCATTCACACCATTTCTAAGGAGTACATCATGTCAGAATGCAGAATTGCTGCATAGCTACTTTAATTTATATGCTACTCTGACTTCAGTTTCTAAATACACGTAACCAGGATATATCAAGATCAGCTGCATAAATATCATCAAGAAGAAAATACCATTCTATGTGAAAAAGAGCAAAGGAGAGTATGACAACGAGGAGGAGAAAATAGAGGACCCCCAGTCTTGTTTATGGCTGTATGGCTGCTTGAAGCTACAATACAAATCAATCAAACAAGATTTGAGTTGCAGAAAGACATATCTTCTCCTTACAGCTTCTTTTGGCTTCTAAAATATTTGGAGGACACAATTTCTCTTATTAATATTTGCCATGACCCTTCCTGTATTTTTAGATGGGATCCAGACTACAGGAAAAGTGTGTACAAAGTCACAAAAAGATGTGTATGCTATTTCCCCTACTATTTATTTTTTAATTTCAATGCTTTTTTCATAAGCACTGAATTAAAAAAAAAAATAATAGTAGGGGAAATGTCACACGTATTTGAAAGAACTCCTATTATGTTTGCTTGTCATTGGAAGAGGTCAGTAGCTGCTTTGAAGAAATACTGGGAGATATTTTGGGTCCAACTTTGGGGTTTGCACTTCTTACTCTTGAGCTCTGAGGCAGAGCTGGCTGTGGCCTTCTTCACAAAAAAAAAAAAAAAATCCTGAGGCTTTTACTGCTAGATATACTAAGCACATGTTTTAGAATATGGTTATCAACAAAGGTAACTGCTGTAAGAAGCTGAAGGAACTCACTGGCTGGGAAACAGACAGGGATGAAGTAACACCTCTGGCAATGCCTGGTCAGAATTGAAATGCCAAAGTAACAGGGGAATACAAAAAAAGATCAAGCATGAAAAGACAGATAATTATAATCTAGTGCATATGAACAGATGGCAACACCATCAATCAATGAATAAATAATAGTGCAATCTGACTTGATGGGATGATTGGATGAACTCAAATGACACCAGGCACACTCCACCTTATATAACTAAGTGCCAGTCATGAAGCAGAGCAGGATATGAGCACATTCATGCCCCAGAAAGTGGAAAAAACAAAATTAGCAGGTCTCATAAGACTGGATATATTTGGACTGCCACTGTGCTGATGAATTTACCCTTGGTTATCACCTGGAGATAGAACCACTAGCTACAGAATGTTTCTGCGACTGGACTGGCACTTAAGAAAAGGAATGAAAACCAAAACAAGATACACAGGTGAACAGAAAGGGCAACTGGCTTTTGTATGCCTCTCTGAATGGAAAGGAACATATTGCCACTAATAATGTTATTAGTCCCATTTCTCTGCAACCTTGGCAGGTGAGTTCAGGAACAGGTGTCATTCATTTTGCTCCTTCCAGTTCATGTTTCCTAGTTCAATTTCATTTCCACTACTCAAGAACAGCAGAGTTGTTAGCTGTACGGTGCTTCTGATGCTGCTGCAAATTCAATTACACTTTTATTTTGTCATTTGATATGCCAGTGGAATAGAAACAATCAAGAAGATTGACACTGATCATAATCTAAATTGTCATGCCCAATCCTTGACAGAGGGATGAGTTAAAAAAGGTGTCAGTCATTCAAGACTCCTGCCTCTTCAAACTACCTTTTAATGTGCATCAAAATGGATTCTTCACTGCTTGCAAATAAACCTATACACTGTTCTTTGCTAAACAGAATTTCCTGGATAGAAGAATTACTTTCCAATAATCATTTAAATTTAAGAGTGAACATTTTTGGCTATTATTTTAGTCTAAAAATTAAATACAAAATCCTGGAAACTTTATTATTTTTAATGATGATGTTACATTTTCTTTCAACATAAATTTTATACTGGTGTCCTTCCCTGTACTAAAGTGAACTTCATTTTTAGTCACATTATTATTTCAATTTCTGTGTATTTTTCACTGCAATAATTCAGTGTGTCTGCTATTTTCAGCAATGTAATAGTATTTCCAGCATCAGTGTTGCTCACTTTATGTGAACATGCCCTAGCAACACATACATATTTTGAGATTAAATAAAATAAAGAGGTAAATTAATCTAGTTTCTGCAGAGTGCTAATGAACCCTTCATTACTCTAGGATGTTGACATAGATAGTTACATCTCAGCAAAAGAGGACAAGAAAAACATTCTTTCTTAATGGACACAAAGAAAGCACTTTGAAATCACTGAATAGCTTGCTCTCCTACTCTACAAATAATTGTTGTTTGTCATGATCACAGAGGCAACAGTCTAATGCAAATATCTCCAAATACTTTTAAAACTCTTGCCAAGAGATTGCAAGCCATTAAAATGTTTTAATGGCAATAAGCAAACATCTATTCTTATCACAAAAATTAATAAAGAAGAAAGTACACAAAGCATATTCTACAGGTACCAGTTATCTACCTGACAATAATGTCGTCAGAGGTTTATTAACATGTAATCTAAGGGCTTTGTTACTTCACCCTACACTGTACAGTGTATTGGATCATTATGCTTTTATTTTATAAAGAAACACCAGAACAGCATTTATAAAGTCAAAATGAAGTGCCAAGTGAGGATATATTTGGGGCAATTGAGTATGTCTATCCTAAATTACAGCAGTTAGACTGTCTGTACAGGAGGGAATGAAAAACAGGTGTTTCTCAGCAAGACTACCAAGAGGGGCTCAAATTCAAATATGTTAGGAGACACATGCCCTTGTGCTCAAAATTATGATTCAACAATTCCATCTAATTACAAAAATATCAAAAACTTCATAAAAGCCTCCCTGTTCAGCCAAAGGAATGCATATACTACATAAGATTTCAGGAAAGAGAGGTTATGTATCTGTGGTTGATGTTCTCTGAAACATGGAATCCAGGCCCATACTCAGAATATAGGTCTCACCACAAGCAGTGACATTTCTGTCCTTGAGGTAACAACAGCTGTGCTCAGGCTCTGCTGAACATTCTGCTATATGCAAGAACATACAAAACAAAATACTTACAGCTTAATTTTTTTTCACCTGCAAAATAATAAGGCCTTAAGACAAAGAGGTGTTGAGGAAAAAGGACAGAGAAAAGTAATGATGAGGAAAGATGAACATGAGGAAATAAGCTCACTGCCTTTCACTGATAAGGCAGATGAAGATGGCTCCATACTTTTTCACACATTCACAGCTCCTGAGCCGTGACTTTGTCTTTCCTGCAAAAGCATTTTCAGGGCCAGCCAACATTGTTAGAATAGCTCTTTAATGGCAGAGGGAATATCTGAGGCTGCAGAAGGAGTGCTAAGTGGCTGGCTCTCATGGCAACAGGGATGGAGATATTTCAGAACAGAATTACTGAATGAGGTCAAAAAAACTCATGGATAAAGGAGATGTGTTTGAAATAGGCAAAGCTGAATTTTCTAGTTGGCTTTTGAAAAATTCCTCGTCACAGGCTTCTATGGAAACTCAACACTAAGAGCTTTAGGGAAGGTCTTTATGTTGATAAATAACTGATTAAAAGACAGGGAACAGAAGGTAAGTAGGTTAGCCAGACAGCTCTAGCAATGGAGGGAGGTCATTAGCAGAGTTCCACAGGGATTTTCGCAGGGGATGCAGTTATTCGTCATATTCCTAAGCAACCTGGGAAAATGGATGAGCAGTGAGGTGAGAAAGCTTTATAATGATATTAACTTATGCACAGTGAAAAGGATGATGGCTTGCTGGATGTGAAGAATTAGGAAAGGTGCTTATGGAAGAAAGTCCCTAGGCAATAAAATGGCAGATGAAATTCTTTGTAGTTGAATGCAAAGCGGTGCAAAAAGAACAAAACAATTCTAAGATCGAGAGTCATTATATACACAAAATTGTAAGCATTTCAAGAGAGCATGAGAGGACCCTACCACATACTATTGGCTTATTCTTACTCTCCTGGTTGGCTTCTGCTTATAGTCACAGTTTGAGGTAGGATACTAGTCTGGATGGATTTTTGGTCTGACCAGGTGGAGGAGCTGGGCTTTTTTACAGATGTATCCTGAGATCTAATATGGTGCATGTGACACCAAAACATTCTGGCTTAGGACTCTACAGATTTACTGTGTTCTTGCATAACAATAACCATTATCTTAAACCTGTCAACTATTGATGTTAATCAATAGAATTAATAAGAATCCCGAGGAACGTTTCAGCCCTTTAGAGCATTTCTTACAAACTTAGAAACCAGCCACAGGCCCCTCTACTGGTTACACTGCCCAGGTAAGACATGTTAATCATATAAAGTGGGAAAATACAGAAAGTTTCTTCACTAGAGGATGAAGACAAAAATGTTTAACAGAGGAATGTGAAAGAAAAAAAAAATGGACAAAATCTATTTCCATCACAACTAGCAAAGCCAAAATGGTGTGAGGCTAACCCCTGGAATTATGAGGCTGATAAACTGGAGTTTTGACAGCTAATGCTGAAAATCTCAGAGAACAGAAAATGATTCCTGCATAAGATCAGAAAATCTTTATCAGGGGGAGGAGCATTTCACCAAAAGTTATATTTCAGAATGTCACCTAATGAAGTGACTCTTTTCCCTAAAAGACTTCACAGAAGCCCAGGCAACTTGTGTATATAGGAGTCATTATATAGTTCCACTAATGAGGAAAGGGAGGTGTAGATTCACTACTCAGTACTAACGTTTTGAAATCCCAATACTATGTCTTGACAAGAAGTCTTAGGCGGAAGGTCTCTATGTCCATATCCATCCATCCATCCATATGGATACGGTGTGTCTTGGTCAGTACTGGAAAAGCAGGGCCACAGTGATCTCTCACTTTGCCATCCAGACCATGCTGGAAGTACTGCTTCCTAACTCCCTATAATTCATCTGCTAAGATGATGAAAGAGAAATAGTCCCAGACATCTTCATCATCCCACACCAGGGAGAAGTCAAACTGAAATCAGGCAAAGGTGTCAAAAAGAACAGACAATTGCTACAATGAATCAGTTCACACTCCTTGCGTCAAGTACTGTGCTAAAGTACAGCGATGAGAAAATTCCTGGCTTCTCTTTTTAAACAGAATATGCTGGTACATATGCAGTAAACACTAGTTTGATGAATGATACACTTAACCATCCCTGGAGTTTATCATTGTTTCTGATAACAGGAGCAGGCAGAGTCTCTGCTGCTCAGTGATCTCTCAAATGTTCCCAGTTCCCTCTAGCAACTAACATGGCAAAAGAGAATCCCAATTAAATTACCATTCAGAAAGAAGGCAGGTAGGAATAGAATCCTTTGTCAGAAGGATCAGCCTGGTATATTCACAGAGTTCAGTACCAGACACTGGCTGAAGGCAACTGCTTCAGCTTCTGATAATCCTAGCAAGCAATGTCTAAGAAAGAGACAACAAACTTCTAAACTTCTACTGCTTAGACTCTTACACACGTGTGTAGGGTTTGTAGACAGCAATATGTCTTTAATGCAAATGGCAATGGCAGTTGGTAAGCAAAGCTCTCCGTGTGGTACGAGTATAGTTCACAGCTCAGGGTCAATCTCTGCAGAGTCCAAAAAGCCATCACCAAAACCAGTTTTGACAGTCTGAAAGCCAACACTGCTCTCTGTGCCACTATTCAGTGTCTCTCATTCCTGTAGGTACCCTCTGAGTATGCCTTACCCCACATGCTGAGGACTGTACCCCTCACAAGAACACAGCTCTAGCAGGTTGTCTTTGCAGAGAGGCCGCTCTAATCATCAGAGATTCTGCCCTTGAACCAGCTCCTTCCTCAGCCTGCTTGTGCTCTTCCAGAAGGCAGCCATAATTGCTAGCTCATAAGCTTGTCTGGGTGGAATCCAGCCTTTCTTCCAAGGTGTCCTACTGTGCAAAAATCAATGGTGTCTGCCTCAAAAGCATTCTCCATAAGGACAATATATATTATGGGAGCAGGAAGGCATGTCAAAGCAGGCACAAGATTGCAAGATATACTTTCATGGCTTCAAAGAGTGAAAAGTGCAGAGAGACAGTCAGTGTGTTGAACCCATTCCTTTCTTCACAGACCTTAGAATATCTAAGACTTACTACAGATTTCAGCAAAGGTGGTTATTAGTAGCAGACACTCCTGTCCAGAGGTACAAAGGAGAAGGTTCTGTGCACCCATAGCATGGCCCCATTCTCATTACATACAATGGAAATAATATTGCTGATTTTATTAGAAATTATGTCACATCCTGTCACCAAACTAGTCAGTGAGCTAGGAAGTGTTGATGAGAAAGTCTTACTTCTGCCTTTTCAATGTAAAACAAACAGTGATCCAAAATATATTTTTCCATTTCAATCACTTTCCTGATTTAATAAGCCACTCCTCACTGTCCTGAATAACAGTATTGTTTATTGATTACTCATTTTTAAAATGGACTCCATCTATTATTTTTCTGTTTATTCCCAAAGTTTCCAATTAAATAGGGAACAAGATCCTAATTTATCGTTCAAACACAGTGAAGTGAAGGCTACAGCTTTCATTTTTATCGTTTGCTTTGGAGTCTATGGATGGATGGTTTCTTTAAAAAAACTTCTTAAACATTGGAAAATATAAACACTGCTGTGAATGGGAAGATGTGCAAAGGTTCCTTTACAGGGGTTTGTTTTTTTTTTTTCTTTTCTGTTTCAAAACAGGACAGGGAAACTTCATAAAATATAATACCACAGAAGACTCAAATCACTTTGACATCAATTCCATGCTGGGCTTTATAAGCAGAAGGCCAAGGACATTCAAAAAAACCCACAGCAATTTCTGTTCATATAGAATAAGATAGATTGCTTAAGTTAGACGCTGTGGGAGATGATTTGCACCAATGTACATGCCCATGCACCAGCATACATGTCCAATCTTCTCTTTTACTAACACAGGTAGAGACCTGAAATTGTAGTTTTGTTTGATGTTCCCAGGCTTAGCTGCCCTTGAACACTGTAATTTCCATTGTCTGGTTAATATGCTTTGCTTAGAGATTTGTGTTGCAGAAGCAATATTACTATTCTCTTTCACTCTGAAGACCGAAACATGAATCACCACACCTCTTAATTCTCCTCATGCAATCAAGGCATGTCCTAAAACACACTGACTCTCCAATCCCATGTTCTCCGCTCTTCCTGAAAGCTAATAAAGCTCCCTCCCACTCTTCAGTGATAACCCCATCTGCCACTGGAATCTGCTGTGGCATGATCCAATTGTCCAGTTGTGACTCCACTGCTGAAGAGACCTGAAATGGCTTTGAGTACCAAGAAAATGATCAGGATTCTCATGCCTTTTGAATCAACCACTTCCACACTTTATACAGTGCTGCATATAACAGAGGTTTTTTTAAGGAAATGAGAAAAGAGGGACTGAAAAACCCCACATCACCTAATGTAGTACAACTTGTCTTTATCACTGGAGCCCTAAGTCATATATGCATGATGTACATGATCCTTCTCAATTCAGTTTAGCTTATGCATCATCTTTTCTTTGATAGTAGAATAAAGATGTGGAAGCCCATGAGAAAAAAGCAGGCTAAAGCTATTCAGAAATACCCATGAATTTTATTACCAATTCAGAAGAAATCTACATTAATTGTCAACATTAGTCAAGGCACCAACTCTGTGATGCCCTTACTGTAAAGCATATACAAATTATTTTCTCTGTAGTTGCTTTTCATGGACACCATTTCACAGAGTACAGTTTGTCTTGGACAAACCACAGACACATACTGAACAACATCCTGAAAAAATCCTTGATGCTTTTTTCCCCCTTCTGTCTATTGAACAGTGTGTTCCAAGTACGGAGGGTAGAAGACATTATTAAAATACAATTCCAGAAAATCTTACCTACACTAATCTTAAAAACCTAATCTTAAAAAATAATTAAATTCACATTTTATCACTTTGTGTTTAAGAAATGCTTTTTCTGAACAATTAAAATGTGCAGATGCTTTATTTTGTTCCCAAAAATTAGCTGTCATTTTCTGGTTCTCTTTCTCTAAGCTGATCTTTGGCTGACACATATTTTAGCAGAAAGCTTTTGTGACAAGTATAATCCAAGTGAAAATTTTATTCTTCTAAGTCCTAAATTAGATACAAAATTAATCAGATAGTTTCACATCTGACTACCTTCAAACCCTGGCATGTAACTGGCTTGCTTTCCTTCTCTCATTCCATTGTTCTCTATCACATTTTTCAGTTTAATTTTTCTTCTCTTTCTAATTCTTTTCATTAGACTTATTTATCTTTAGCTGTTACTCACTGTTTCATGGGATAGCAGGTTGTGATGCTAATTCATAGCAAAGAAGGCCCCTGTGCAGAAGTTAGTGGCAAAACTCCCACTCACAGGAAAAAAAATCACTACTGAAACTCCTCTGGACTGTCAGTTGAATACCTGCCATTATGTATTTGTTTACTTTTTACTTTTCTGGGTTGAAACACTTCAGAGAAATTGAGTTTTCTCTCTTCTAATTCCTCTTTCCCTTGAAAGCAACAAATATATTCCTTTCCTTTTAAAATGGAATTATGTTTCTTACCATCCACGCTGTGACGAAATCTCCCATCCAAGTCCCAACTGCAGCTACCTTCATAAAATTTTCATTCCTGATGCCCATGAAGTCTGTTATAATGTATGCACTGTGGGAACAAGAACACCAACATAAGATATGCACATTTGCCCAATGTAGTTACAAAGAACTTGCATTAGTGACAAAATTTATGATTATCTGTGAAAGATTTCCCATTGCTTTCATAATAACTTTTCTGCTAGATCTGAGCCTTGACACAGAACTGAACCCATATGGGTCGATTCCAATTAGAAATGCAATGTGAATCTGATTTTGAAGTCCATGTCTCTTTTGAAGGTGCTAAAATAACAGTTGGCAAAGACTTTAGGATTATATAAAGCTTCTGGAAGTAGAAAATGTTTTATGCTTTTATCTTTTTTCTTTATACAAATGGAATTACAACATTCTTCAAATTGGTGACTTCGCAAAATCTTTGTGAAGAAAAATAAAAATCTTTAGGATATCTGAAAAGATAATGGAGCTGCTTGACTTTTCAATCTATCAGTTATACAACCACATTTTTTAACACATGCAATGTGCAAGCAATTTTTGTAAAATTTCAGTGAGATGTCACTGTTTCTAGATTTATACCATTTATTTTCACAGATATATTTTACTTAAATCCAAAAGAAGCATTTCCATTTAAGCATTCTGCTTAAATAATGCAACAGATAGGATTTAAAACCTCATTTGGTAATTTGATTTCAAGTTCACCAAGATGCTATAAGGACAATTAAGAAGTTGAAGTTACTTGTTCTGGATTAAAACCTTTCCAAAAAAAAAAACCACAAACATTTTAATATACTGATATCCTTTTCTGAAACACTTTTATAGTGGTCAACAAGAGGTGACTCTCCCCAAGAGCTAATAACGATGATAATGAATATGAATGGCAATTGCATTTTAACTTTAAAAATTATATATTGTTTTCAAGACACTTGTAAAAATTTTTTATGTAATGTTATGCCTATTTAAGAGTGTGCATTAAGTGACACAGTCACACATAAAAGTGTCCCTGAACACTGTGCTATTCATTATTCAAATCTTACCATTACTATTCAAATCTTACCAAATACTGCAATGTCTAGGAACTATAAAGACCATATCTCTACAACTGGATCAGTGCAAACTGATTCCACTCTCTGGGACAGTTCTGTTAAAATCTAAATATCTGATCAAGATAGAATGTCTTGCTAGCACAAATCCATACACAGCATGGTATAATTTCTTAGAGACAATTTAATATGTTGTAGAGCAGAAATATTATCATCAGTGAATAGTTTCATGACACATGAAAAATGTCCTGCTGTAACAGCCCTTTTCATTATATATGTATTATGACCTTTCAGCTGGTATGTCACTAACAAAAATTCCATCTGTATATTTTTCCTGTTGAACGGCACATAAATGCTGGCTCTGATTTTCTGCTGAAAAAAAAAAAAAAAAAAGAATCCGAACAATTTTTAATAACATTCCATGTAGTTAAAAGATCAAAAAGTATCCTAAATTCACCATGTTATAAATAAGGATGTAAGAACCCAAGAACAGGGTCAGCCTAAAGTCTCCCTGTTTCCATGTTGTCTCCAGGAAAGGACAAACAGCAGAAACAAAGGAAGATTGAAAACAGGCAAGCACACCCCTCCCAGACACATTCTCCTAGATGCTTTAGAACTGGAAAATATTTGGAATTCCTTTTTCCCTACATCTAGGGCATGCCATTCTTGTAGTATCTGAGAAGGCAGAAAATACTCAAGTCTGCATTCACAAAGAAGGCATGGCAATAAAGTGTTATTTGTAAGGAACAGTCCTCAAATGCAAAGCATATCTTAGTCTTCTCCATCAGCGGGACACACACACAAAAACCCACCTTTTCTTATATGCACTACGCATTCTCATATGCTTTATACATGATTACAGGTGTACAATAAGCAAACACTTGCATAACACTCCCAGAAAATGGGCTACTTGGGCAATTCCTATAGCCCTGGCAAAGAGAGCAGGCCTGCCACAGCCACCCTGGCAGGCTGCTGGACACAAGCAGGGTTAACCAAAAGGCTGAGAGAGAGGTCATTGATCCCTGAATATGGGAATTACCTAGTAGAAGAGAAATCAACCCAGACATAAGCAATTCTTTTTAATGGAAATTGAAATTCTCAGTGTAATCACTTGTTTTTGAGTGTCAGAAGTATCAGAAGGCTTATAATAAGGTTGAATGAGCTGGATACAGCACTTAAATACACAGACAGGCCTTGAAAGCATCGCAT
This sequence comes from Rhadina sibilatrix, assembly GCA_013400275.1. NCBI lineage: Eukaryota > Metazoa > Chordata > Aves > Passeriformes > Phylloscopidae > Rhadina > Rhadina sibilatrix. The sequence goes on from VWYO01019044.1 coordinate 56,707, forward strand.
CTTTCCAACAGTTCTTTTTGTCATTACAAACATGAAAACATCAAAGAAGCCTATAAATTGTGCATTCCAATCTACAAGTAATTAATGCCTGAATTAAAGATGCCAATTGACAAACCTTCAGTTAGTGTAAAAATAGCATATTATTGTAAAGAAACTGTTAGGAATATAATCTGTGCATGTTTTAAGTGCATTTACTGATTAAAATACAGCTATAACTTTTTATGAACAGGAAGAATATTTTTAGCATTGTCATCTTATTAGAAATACTAATGAAATATATTACTATTTCATAAGCTGTTAGCATTACACCCTGTGTCTTTTATGCTCTCTGCAGTATTATTTTTCTTTCAAAACACAAAAAGAAATTGACTATCTTAAAATAGGGATTTGGGGCTGCTAAAAATGAATTAAAAAAAAAAAGAAACCTAACCCTCCAGTTTTCATTTTCAGGCTTTCCACTTGACATTTTCAAAAAAGACATGTTTTCTTGATGATACCAGCAGGATATATATTATAACAGTACCCAAAGTAAAGTGAATTCTCTTGTGGAAAATCCTCACATTCTTCTAGCTTTAGCTAGTGATGAGAGTGGTTTTCTCCAATTGTTTAGTCTTCTTCCTGGCTAGGACCCATGTCTGCACCTTGCAGGACTAATGTCTGCTGGGTTCCAGTTAACTGTCATGGTCAGCCCAGATTTTCTATAGCTTGTCAAAAGGCTTCTGTTCACTTCACCATATCTGTATTCTGCAGCAAAACACAAGCACATTGCATGAGCACCACAATCTAAGGAAACACTGAATGAAAAAACACAGCAGGTAAAGCCCAGACTAAAAAAGCTCTTCTGAAACAGACAGGGTAAGTGTAAATAATCAAAGTCTGAGGAGCCAATACTTGTGAATGTTATAGATGAAGGACAAATGTGTGACTGGGATTTGGGAGCCTTTCACAGTAAGACTGGAAGCTGCAGCTCCAGGGAAACTGTTCTTAGCAGGCCAAAGTCTAAGGAAGGTAGAGCAACATTTTAACAGAATAGGACAAAAGAGAGGAATCAATATACAAAGGGGACTTGACAAACAGAGCTCTAAAACAGATTTTTAAAAAAATCATAAGTAACTGTCTACGTCCATGTTGACATAAAAGGTATGTTAATAACCATGAGTCAGTAAAAAGACATATGAGCCCAGTGTATTTGAACAGATTCTGGAATTAGCAGTAGTGTGCACAGAATGGATAAAGAGGGAGACAACCACAATAGCCTGGAGATTTTGTTCAAAGGAAGGTATCAGAGCATTTTTTCAAAGGGTGACACTGCTAAAATGACAGTCTGAAAGCAAATGGAAGGTTTTAAATTTTACATTGGATAAAGATGCACAAATAACTGCAGTGCTATCGACACTGTTCCAAACACTGGAAAAAACATCATCACTAAGACTCATGTCTCAGTGCTGAGATTGTGTTTTCTTGACCATCACAGGATCTAAGAATGGCTATAGCTTGAATAGAGACACTTAAATGTAAATGTAAACCAGGAAGTCAAACTCTCGGTCAGACTGGGTCAAGGATTTACTTGCCTTACATTACTACTTGATGGCTAGCATGTCAAAAAAAGCATGTTCACATATTAGAAGGCATTGTTACATCTATGTGACTGATTCCCAGTGATGTGACATAACTTGATCTCCAAATGAGCTCTGTATCTCTTGTGAGGCCTGTGACATAGCTGACAACCCAGACACATCTGACCTGATCCCTGGGTGTCCAGGGACAGCAATGAGATCACAGATGCTTCAGGGAGGCTTCAGTTGCCTTTTGAAGCGATTTTAGCAACCTTGATGCATCTTAATTAAGCTTCAGCTGGTTCTTTATACACTCTACAGTACTGAAGGCACTGGGCTGGCACACAGCACACAGTACATGTTCTGTACAGAGCCAACAAGAACTGCACCCACAGAGAGCAATAACTTAATGCCTCTTTAAAAAGGAGGGGAGGCCTAGAATTCTTTTGTGTTCAGTAACAAAAAGCCTGTACATGTTCTGCAGTCTGATATGCACGTTTCTGAGGTGATTTTATTATTTGGCCTTCCCCCTAAATAGCTGATTATCTAAAAGGAACTCATCTTCCTTGGTGCATCTGACAAAGTGAAATGCTTTGACATTGGCAAACAAGTGAAAGCATGGGAGTTCACACAGGCTGCAAAGAAGGATGTGTTTAGATGTGATACCACAAGCTTCCATTACTCTCAATTTAGAAGATGCAGAGTATGTCAGAATAACTGAAAACATACATAAAAGACTGCAGATACAGTCCCTGATCTGTATTTGTCACTCTAAAATGACAGAATGGCAAATGAGACATTTGGTAGCACTTCACTCAGTCGAAAAGCTATTCTTCTAAGGTTAGGAATTGAAGTCGGAGCCATGGGGAACTGGAAGGTGCCCAGAGACAGCAAGACCTGCTGTCTTATAAAGTGGCATATCATAAAGAGGATGGCATAATGCATAGCTACCAGCAAACAGCATAAAGAGCACAACAGCTATTTATCCACTCCCTAACCATCCCCTGTGCATGCTTCAGACATATAGATGAAACTTCTATGACACCAGAACAGAGAGAATGAAGAGGCACTGAACCAGGGATTTTGCTTGACAAGACATCAAAGAGGTAACAGCCACAAGAGGATCAGCAGGCTTATCTCCAAGACACAAAAATCTGAGAAGCAAAACCAGCTTGGCTATAGTGAGGTGGATCCATGGCACAGTGCAGAACATCTGAGACTGACAGACCGATTCTGGAACTGAGTATCACTGATTTGAGTATCACTGCTTGGTAACTTATTTATTCCTGCTTTTCTGAAATCAGGAAGCAGAACTGTAATTCTGGAAACCTCTGCTCAACAGTCTAGAGGCCTGAGGGCTGTGTAACTTACTCTGGGGACTTTGCTTGTAGAGCTCCCAAGCCATTAGTAGTTCTGCTGCTAGGATACACAGGAGCTCCTCACTGTCCACAGGAACAGGCCATTCAGTTCCTAGATTTGCAAGCCTGCCTTTAAGACAAGGCCCACTGAAAAATGCAGCAATTTCAATTCTGTCTGTTAATGTAGAAGAGGTATGTAACTAAATTGGTAGGGTACACACAAGATCCAGCCCCTATTCCAAGGGACACTGGTTTAATGCCCTTCAAAGTTAGAGAATTGCACCTCACCATCATTCTCAATATGAAAAGATGATGACACAAGAGAATGAAAGGATGTGCTTCAGGACTCTGTCAGGTGAGGTGAAACTGAAGCTGTATTTTCCATATTTTGTATCATCTTTCACATATAAGAAAAATATTCCCTTTCCTTCACTTTTAGAATGGATGCCACTGGTCAGTATAGCTGTTTGGATTAGATCACAACTACAGTCCAAATTAAGGTGCCTAGGCAAACTTAGACAGGATTTTTAATATATATTTGTTCTTAATGTAGCTTTTTCTACTGCTAGTTGTAGGGGTTTTCCATGTTGGGTTTTGTGGATCTTATTCCAATAAACTAAGCATTAAGCACTTGATGTCCAATAGAGTCTGGATTTCTCTTCAGAGATCAGGTGGTATTCATACAGGTTAACTTTTGTCTAATTATGCTAATCTTCCTAGGCTGTCTCCACAATCAACAGATTTGACAGCAATTCAAAGCAGCATGTGAATTTAGATTATTTTCTTGTATGGCATAGTGATGTCATATATGAAAATGTCCAACAGCTTACATCTAAAATGTAAATCATAGTGACAGGCCTACTGCCAGAGGCAGTGAGAGTTTGCATCTCTACTGGGAAAATCTGCAAATTCAAAAGCATTAAGGACTTCCTCTATGGGAGGAATGCAGCCCCCCTGGGTAAAGGTAAACTTTGGTGAGTGCTGGCACATACTTCCAGCAAATTTAAATGACAGGATTTGCTACACCTACATTTTCATGTGTCTGCCAAACCCCAAATGACAAATAAAATTGGAGACAATGAATGGACAAGTAGGGAATTGAACCCAGATTTCTTTCCTCAGATGAGCACATTTCTCCATCATTACCTAAGTGCCCTGCTGAAAATTATGCGCTAACCTTACAGATTCTGCTACAAGGCATTTATGATGGACAGGATAGTCTGGGCTAAAGCATAAAAGGTGCCTGAAAAAAGAATTAAACAAACTGATTTTTCAAATTCATTACACCCATGAGGTATCTTTTACAAATTTTCCAGGATTTTTGCTGTTTGTGTGCAATGTGTATCATATTGTTTAGTCAGAAAGAAGAAAAAACAAAGGCTGCAGAGTGCACATAACATTTTTCTGCTGCAAATATAGGCTATAACACTCAGCCAAGGGTAGGTTGCAGAAACATTTCTAATTCTGTGCTCTCGGATGAATGCTCACCCATTCACACCTAGCACAGCTTTACCTGTCCCCACCACACACTCACACAAGCACTGCAGCTTATATGCAGCTGCTTGTGCTTCCATTTCAACCTGTGACTGCTGCATAACTTGTTTTTACTGAAGAAATGACACCCAGGGTTGCCTCATACATGCCAGTTTGATACTGCAGGAGAGGATTAAGACATTTTCTTACTGCTAAGTGAATTGTTGCTTGTTGAAAATTATTTTAGTGGATAACGAAACAACTTAGGAGAACTTGTGACAAGAGAACCATGCCAATTTTTAGCATTTCTTTAAATAGGGTAGTAACATTCTGCAACTAACCTGCAACACTGTGCTATGTCCTGGTACATTAAATGACCTATTTGATTCACTCCATTAGCCTATATAGCATGATATCAGAATAGTTTTACAGTAAAAAGTGCCAAAATGCAAGGCAAAACAGATGCCTAGGGACACAAATAAGACAAGTGGCCTTGGGCACTTGTTAAGTGTCGTAGATATGCTTATATTAAAATACAGATAATTTGCTTGGTGTGTGGTATTTCAGAATATTTCAGATATTTCAGCAACTAAAATTTAAAAATAATAGATTTGGAAAAATTATTAACATATTTGAAAGAGCGACAGAAACTGAGGAATATATCAGTGAATAAATGTATAAAGGTGAAGATATATTATTAATTTAGAAAAAAGAGATGCATTGAAACATTTTCTTTTAAAAAATAATGCTTTGCTTTTAAACTTGGTGAGATACTGGTAAGAATGGATTTGAGTAATGCTGTACTCTTTGAGTGGCTGTACTCTTCAGAAAGGGCCATGGCATCCATGCAATGGGCATCCATGCTCATTTTTGACATTTTAATATGGCTGGGGAAAAGGACAGATGCGCAGCAATATTCTCAGAAATGGAAGTTCACAGGCAAAAAATTATTCACTTTAAAAAAAGAGAGAGAACTGTTCATGCCATCAACAGAATATAAACAAAATTAAATAAAATAATATAGCTGGAACTCTATCATTCTAACCAAGTGCTTTGACAACTTTAAAACTTTAGTTTATTTCACCAAAAGTTTGTATTTTCTGCTTCAGCTATAGGGATGACAGAGAAGTTTAAAAGCATTATTACAATGGATAAAAAACTGCAGTATTATTGCTATTTAGAAAAAGAAAAGTTGCAGTTTGCAGTTGTTACAAAACACTGCACAGACTCTGCTTGTAAAACAGCAGCCCAACTGGGAAAGTAGAAACAGGAAAATATTTAAGTAAATTATAGTAAAAATTTGTAAGTATTCAGAGATGATGCAACTTTGCATATTAATCATTCTTTAACTTACTAAATTCCCCAGAAAATTTGATTTAAAAAATCAGGGTTGTTTTTTTTTTTATTTTAAAATAATGAAATGCCAGAAAACTACAAAAACCACACCATAAGTTAATGAATTGGAACAGAGAGAACAAAGAAATGTCGACACAGAATCTCTGCTGACAGATAATCAGTGATCATAACTGAAGAGAATTTGAGCTGGATCTGAAAAGAATTGTAAGCCACATCCTCTAAAAGGGATGTTACAATCTGATATAGCTACAATCGAGCCCTAAATAAGAATCCTCTGAAGCACCTTCTCTGCAAATGGTTTGTTCTAAAACATTATCCAAGTTCTATAGTCTGCAGACACATAACCAATATTCTGTGGATAAATCAAAATTAATTGGGAAACTGTCATAGGAGTAAAAGTTATTATTTAAAACTACTTATGAGTACAAACAGAAAATATCTTTCAGGTTGGATGGGGCTTTGAGCAAGCTGGTCTAGTGCATAGCAGCTCTGCCCATGACAGCAGGGCTGGAACTGGATGATCTACAAGGTTCTTTCCAGCCTTTCTATGATCCCATGATTCAACTATGTATATTTGGCTTGAATCTGTTTAAGATGACTGGTGTATATCAGTCTTGCTGCAGTCGATAAGACAGAGATATAGAAACTAGAGTTGTTAAACAAAAGTTATTTACCATGCTTACAGGTACCTTTGAGAAGAAATGGAAGGAAAATGAGGCTTGACAACTCAGGGGCTGGTCAGAGGATTAGCTTGGCTGCCTTCATAATGTACTATCAGCAGCAGATTGCAGAGCAGATGGAAAAGAACTAGACTTCAAGCAATGTACAAATTATGAAATTGAGGAGACTGTTTCTTTACCATATTACTTGAAAACTGTATATAAAGAACAACTGTGTCCAGGGCCAGTCATTTGACAGGAGCTGGCATGTACTCGCAGCAGAGAGTTTCACATGGAAAACACAGCTAAGAAGACAGCCTGTTCTTCCACTCCTTGGCTGGCAAACACCTTTGCTGTGACTTCTTAACCATCCAATGGTTGATACCAGCCCAATACTTGATATAACTTTGCACTGTGTTGTACTGACTGCTTTATTTTCTGATCCCTACAATACTCAGCATTTTAAATAAAATTATCATTGAAATATAGAGGGAAAAGTGATAGAAGGTTTTTATTGATTTTACCCTCAAATCAACACCTCTCTATTGCAGACTTTCCTTCCATTTTACAATACCAGTCTTCTTTTAATGTCTTGAAAATGAGTAATCAGAAGACAGACACATCAGAACCACACATTGCTCAGGTTTTCACTCTGCCACTATCACTTGTAATACAAATTATAAGACACACATGAAGAAAATTTGTGGTCTGATCACAATTTGTGGTCTGAACTTTATTGAGAAGAATATTCTCCTAATTTTCCCTAAGGAGTAACACATCATCAGACAATGCAGAGAGAGAGAGAGAGAGAGAGAGAGAGAGAGAGAGATGTATGCACATGACTTTTTGACACCCAGACACTAAGCTTTGATGCTTTTGGCTACATTTTTAAGGTCAGTTAGTTACAAATACTACAGAGTTTCACCTCAGCTACAGACTTTAAAAATCTCTTGATTTCAGCTAGTAATTCTAGGATTCCCTGGAAGAGTCCACTCCTCTCCAGAGCAAATGGAGAAGAATAAGCACATTACAGACATAACTCATCTAGTTTATCTTAAATATCTGCACTGGGTCTGGTTGAGAAGGAGTCAGTTTTCTTTAGAGCATCTTGTATGGTACTGTCATTTAGATTTGTGACCTAAAAAGTGCTGATAGCACACTGAAGCTGCCTAGCTATTAGCTTACCTTGTTAACATGCAAGAATACCTCTAAATCAGATGAATCATCTTCTGGGAACTTCAGTTCCGTTAAACATAAAAAGGAGTTAGTTAAATGCAAATTCATCTTTATTGGATTCTTAAACTATGAAATGTGACCAAATATGGATTTTTATGTTTTAAGACTGGCACAGTTCAGATTTTTAGCGTGATGATCCTAACATTCCTTGTAGGCCTACTCATATCCCATACTACAACTAAAACTGGTGACTTCAGTTAAAATATGTAGTCTGGAAAATACCATTCTAACTGAAAAAAACTACCTTTAAACTTATACATAAGATTGAAAAATACATTTCCAAATCATGTAAAAGATTACATGATAAACACTAAGAAACCTGTAAAAGAATGAGCAAATGTCAAGATTTTATTAAAAGATTATGTCAAATCTGAATTTGAAAAGATGACAGCAAGACAGATATAATTAAATAAACTGTGGAGTAAAAATCTTTGTCTGATGCTCAGTGTGGAAAACATTTCAAAATGCTACTCTTCAATGATAATTTGATCCAGAAATAGTTTTATACTGACTGAAAGTTATCATCCACATATTACTAGCTAAAGCAGACGGGATCCTTAATGAGGGCGCCTTGAGGTCTCTAGCTCAGATGCACCCAAGCTTCAGGAGCACCACCAATGTGTTTTACAGTATTTCCTGAGTTTACTTATTGATTATCTGAGAGATTTTGTAAACTGATATTCTACACTGAGTGGAAGAAGTAGAAGGTTGCTGAATGGCTTGGCAGAGCAGTTCTAAACCCTCCTCTCTGCTCAGGAACAGTGCAAAAATTCTCCCTGTATTCTGAAAACAATTGAAGCCATGAGAATGCTTAGAAGCATATAAGATCAAATGTAATTCTTCAGGCAAAACCAAGTATTTTAAGCCTTGTACAATAATATTTGGTCTTTTAAAGGGGAAGATAGAAATAGTAAATATCTCACTTTCAAGCAGCAATGGTCATACCACTATGAAGGTATGAGGCAATAATGTAAGACCTAATCAATAGAAACTAGTCACCACAAGGAGAGTATGATTAAATGATCACATTTCAGGACTTTAAAATCTCATTTGTAGTAAACATCTATAGACACTTTACCTTAAACTTATAATATTTTTCCAAATAAATATTTTTCTAGCTGTATGTCAGATATATTGCCTGCATTTTTTTAATGTCTTTTTCACGAGCTCTCGTGAACAAAAAAGTATATGCATTTCTAAATACAGCTTTAAACCAGACAAAATACTGCACATCTCATTTGTTACACACATTGGGTCTGGTTGAGGGAGTCCCACATTGTGACTTTACTTTCATTTTAGCAGCCCATGCAGTGCTGTGCTTTGCATTTATAGCTACAGTGGTGTTGGTAACACACTGATGTTTTGGCTCTTGCTGAGCAGTGCTCACACAGCATCAGGACTGTCTCTCCAACCCACCACTCAGAAGGCCAACAGGCTGTAGACAGTAAGAGGTTTGGAGGGGAGACAGCTGGGGCACCTGATCTGAACTGACTCAAAAGATATTCCACACTGTATGCATCATACTCAGTCATAAAAGAGAGGGTGGGAAGGAGAAGAGTTATTTATATATATATTATTTTTGGGTTATAGTGTTTGCCTTCTGAAGGAATTGCCATGTGTACCAATTCCCCACTTCCCAGAAATTCACTGGACATCTATCTGTCTGCTGGTGTGAAATGGTGAATAAATTTCTTCTTCTTTTCTTCCCTTCCACATGGGTTTTGCTTTTTTATTAAACTGGCTTTACCTCAACCCATGATCTTGTCCATCTTATTTGCTTTCTGTCCTCCTGAGCGTGGGTGCTGGCAGCCAGCCAAAATCACATATATTCTGTTCCTACCGACTTTCTAGTAACAAAGAGTCCACAATTGATAAAGTAGTAAGTAACTCTGAAATAGTATTAGTTTAAATATTCTTAAGCAACATCTCAAATACAAATCGTAATATCAAACTTCTGGTAGGATTTTCAGGCATCCCCAGCATCTACATCAATCATATTTATCTCACAAATACATACTGTTAAAATAAATAAGATCAGAGATTTTTAAAAAATTACTTATCTTCATTTGCTAATATCAATTATTTACCAAACTAAACTGCTGCATAAAATATAATTTTCTTTTTTTTTTTCCAATTTCTCTTAATCTAGATAGAAGTACTTCATTCTTACATATAGATTAAGTTTGTATCATCCCCTTCTGGCCACTGTCTGGGACTTTTATACCATTCACATGCTCAGTTCAAAATTTATGAACTGGAAAACTTCACAGTTATATTTATGATAAATGTGTCAACCTAGTGAGAAATTTTAACATTAACATGACAATGCAGATGATCTACAAAATCTCTAAAAATAAGTATCACCATGTCTGTGAGTTATCTCCTGCAATGTTTAAAGAACATTTTCTTGTCTTTGTTGGAAGCCTGTTCAGTCAGTAATCCGTCACATTTGCGAACTTAAATCCCATTTCTTGTTCTGTACTGCAAATGAAAACAAAATCCTCTGCTAGATAAGAGAAAAAGAATGGATTGTGACACTGTCTCTTTTGATTTACTGGTTGTACAGGCACACTGTGCATTACACTGAGTCATGTCTTTAATTTCCCCAAAGATTGTATCTCAGAACTGGCAGGAGATCTCCCCATTGCAGGAATCCAGTTCCACTTTTCTCATATCCAGTTTTCACATTTCCTATTATACTGGAGGGAGGTATTTACCAGCACTTAAAGCTGATGAATTTTTACTCTTTCCTGTAGCAACCAGAATTCAACTGTTCCACAGGTGATCCTTTATTCCAAATATAAACTCAGAGAAGTAACACTGCAAATAAATGACTTTTGCATATTCTCCTATCTTTATACTTCTCATGAACACATAGAAAAATTTAGGTTGGAAGGAAACTCTGGAGATGACCAAATGCAAACTCCTGCTCAACTCGGGGTTGATTTGAACCTGAGCAGGTTGAGGGATGTTGAGATCTTCCCTCAGCAGCAGAGCACAGCCCAAACTGTTGCTGAGGTTGGAGACCTCCACAGTTGCTGTGGTCAGAGGGGAGGAGTAGCACAAAGGAGAGCCACTGCTGCGCTGAAGGTGCCACTTGAGAAACTGTTTAGGGTTTTATTAGGATAAGAGTACAAATATTCCTGCCCTCTTTTGCAGCTAGGATGACCAGTTTCAGGAAGACTGACAGCAGCAGGAACTCAAAATGAAATGTTTGCATGTTCTGCACACTTTAAATATGTTTCAACTGATCAAGTTTGGTCTTTAACTGAACGGCAATAGAGAGCAATTATAATTTTTTAAGTAAATATTTTTCTATCCCCCTAAAAGACTTTGGCATTAATTTATCACATTGTCAGGAAGCTTTCCTAGGGCTGAGGGAACTCCTTCCTATTAACAGACCACTCAGGAGTGAAAGAGACCCTGCCACCGATGAGGAGCAATGCAGGTGTCCTCCGCAGGACAGTTGGATTCTTAATGTGGTGTGGATGTGATACATTTTCATTTACTTTTCCAAAATACTTCTTCACCTTGTGTTCTCTAATCTGTTGCAGGCTTGACAACACGTGGCACAGCCCCATATCCATGCTGTGAGTAGTATGGCTGGCTGTGACAGCATGCACAGTGCTGCCCTCCTATGCAAAGGTACCTGTGGAAAGACAGCACAAGCCACGTGGCTTATTCCAGACAGCAAAGTTAGTGTTTGGAAAAGAAGCACATGAACTCTGCTGGCATCATGCCTTCAGTCTGCAAGAGGAGAAGCCAATAGTTTTCTGAGGGTTTTACCCTACTTTTCTTATTGCCCTTCGTTTTAGAGTCCTATCATTACATGTACCTCTCTTCATGTCTCTCAAAAAAGATTTAGTTATTGTTTTTTTCACAAAATATTATATGACTACCATGACATAAAACTGAAACCACAAATGAAAGTTTTTTCATAGAAAATACAGAAATAGACCCTTTTTTTGTATGATCATTAAACCAAATAAATTATTGTTCTTTTAGTCAATGGGGAAGTAAAGAAACCCCATATGATTTGGGCAGACCCAAAGGACAAAACAGCTATGCTTCAGATGCATTTCCTTACCAGGGATTTGTTTTCATTAAAAAAGATGATGTTTTCCCTTATGGAAACTTTGTGACAGAAGTGTCTCCTCATTAAACAAACACAAGCAGTTCGTTTCACAACAATGAAGATAGAAAAGATTATTTTTGGAGTAAGACAAATAAGTCAATCCTATTTCTTTAAAAGCTGAATAGACTGTGCAGACAGTCAGTGTTTTAAGTCCTTCAAGTGAGAAAGTAATCAAGACAGTAGAGTTTTCTTGATGCCACCAGCAGTGCCAGTTTGGAACAAATATTAGCTTTCAATAATATCAGATGACTCCAGGGCATAGAGAGAGTCAAAAGTGGAATGGATCCTGTGTTACTGGGACAACATTTTTCCCCCAGATAATCTGGGGATAAATTCCCCAAAAGATGAGAAAGAGAAGTAATATACGATGACACGTTTGACAACCCAAGTTTGAAATCCTGACACTTTCTGTTCTTACTTTTGTAAGATAGTGCTGTCATAACATTTGCTGAGAATGTTTGAGTAATTTTTCTGAGGCATTTTCAAATAATTAGAAGCACTATGGTCAGCTTGAATAACATATATACAAAAAATAAAGTAAAAATGGAGTCCATATCCATTATACCTCATCCTGAAGTACTTCTGGGTAGGGGTGCAATAAAGCAAAAGAATCTGACTGGATACAGAAGAGATCAGCTACAAGAAACAAATGTCAGTGAAAATGTTTGCCATCAGCCTCTCTTTTCCTGGGCAATGCAGCACTACTGTAAACTTTCTTACTGTAAGGAGATTTTTGCCACAATAGAGGCCTTCATTATTAACTGGTAGCTCTTTCAAGAGCTGATGACTATGGCCACAAAAAGAAATTTATGTTTAAGGCAGGCCAAGTGAGTAAGTGACTACTGCTTACTGGAACAAGAGCCATGAAACAATAGTGTAGCAAGTGCCAAAAAGAGAAGTGATGCTGAAAGAGAGGAACTCTCATACTTGTATTTCAGACTTTGTGTGGCCTCTGGTCTCATTCATGAGTCTTTTCTTAATGAAGGGAACTCAGAGCTGATCAGTTTATAGCTGGAGAAAAAGGAATGGTCATGCACCTTGAGTTCTGTAGCACTAATTTCAAACTCTGACTACTATTTCCTTGCAGATGCTGCTTACATAGCTTTGTCCTTATGCATGATATCCATCTGAGGTGAATTTCTTTCATATTTCATGTTTTAAACTACTTCTTAACAATATTTTGGCTATAACATTTGAATTTCAATTTAAAAAAAAAAAAGATATGTGTTGATTAGCAGTATAGTTTTTGATTTAGGGATAAGAACTCTTGATGGCACTACTGAACTCCTTACACAGGAGGAGGGGACTGAGAACTTGGAAAATTGAAGTTTTGGGGAAAAAAGTGGAGATCTTTTTAGGTTTGGTCTGTTATCCCAGCACTGACCTTTGATAAGGTTAACAGGTTAAAGGTTAGCACAGTAGATCCTTAATTTTCCAGATCAATCTGCCATTTCAAGAGCAGACATATGAGCTCTGCAAGTGGATGAAACACTTTCAGTAGAGTGGAACACCAATCTGCTACTCTTCCAGTCTCCATCAGAGAATTTTTGAGACTAAGATCCTAAAGGTAAAACTGTGAAATAGCAAAGTGAAGCTGCCTCTGAGAATGTAGGTGGTATAAGCCAACATGCTTTGGTTTAAAACAAATGCTTTTTACTAAAACAGATGAGGGTTCAACTTCTGATCAGGGAAGTGATTCATAGAACCAAGTTCTTCTGACTGGAGAAGGACTTGCAATGGTAACAAAAAAAAATTATTTGGAAATAATATTTAAAGCAGCATAAAGTAGATTTACCAGAGTACAACAGCAAATGGAAATACTAATAGCAGGTATCATTATCACTGTTTTTCAGAGCCTTGGCTTTTTACTTTGTTTACAGGTTCTAGAAACAAACATCCTTTGTTGGTCATTAACTAGTCTCTGGAGGTCCAGGTCTTTCTGTCTTAATTGGCATCTTACAATCTTGAGCAATATAAAGACAAACTGACATGGTGATCTGAGAAGGATCCACACTAAAGATGGATTTGTAAAATTAAACCAAAAATGAAGCAAACACACATTTAACCTGAATTACATTTTATAATTTAAATTATCTGAATAATGTTCATACTTACCTTCTAACATCAGTGTGTGTGAGGCATTCTGAGCCTGATCTTATGCAAGTTCTTTATGGAAACAAGACCAAGTCATCTCTGTTCAATAGCATCGCTCCCTCCCCTCTTTCTGACAATATTTTTCTCAATCTCCTTCAATGATATTGATATTGCATTTTCATTCCTTTTACAATTCTAAATATTGCATTGCATTTAGAAATACAAATTATTAAAGGCAATAAATAAATTGTTCACTTCTGCACAGGAGTATTGAAGCTCATTTCAGACTGATATAATCAAAATAGGCTTTTGCTATAACACTTTGAACAGAAAGGCTGATATGATCAAAACTAATGTTTCTCAAAATCCCAAAACATAAGTTCCTTTGAGCCAATCCTGTACAGAACTCATGCTGTTCTTGTGTTAGTAAGACTGCAACCTTGGTCATATACAGGCAACTTCACTGGAAAATAGTTTTGCAAATTCTGCTTTTCACCAAATCAATACTGACACTAACAGGAAAGATTGAGTAACATAGTAACTGCATGGGTTACTACTTAATGACAACAACACTTAAAACGGTTTGTGCAATGAGTTTTTAAACAAGTGCATTATATGGCCATAAAATAGCCTAAAATATCAGTATGATGTTCATTAATTTATTCTGACAGGATTTCATTAATGGAATTGAAAGGCATCATGTAACTCATCTGCTAGGCTTCCCTAAAATAACCTGACCAATGAGATTAGGGATTTATGTGTATACTCTGTCCCAAGGTTTTTATCTTGGATCCATTCCAGCCTTGAAATTGGTCCAACTGAGAATTATTTATTCCAAACTGGTAATAGCCAATAATTCTAGAAACTCAATTGAACAGTTTCAAGTCAATGCAATTTTACAAACAGGTTCAAAGTTTAAGATGCTTGAATAGTATTATGAGGTTACAGGAGACAATAATTTTTACAATGTTTTGAAATTTTCAGCAAACCATCTTTTTAACTGTGTTCTATCCTTTTAGAAGCCTACACACAATATCTTAATACAACCATACCATAACTGAAGTAAACACAATCCCAGCAACTAGAGTATTCCCATGGGTTTATTAATTACAAATCAGAACAAGTATTGAAACAGAATATACAGCAGGGATCCAATGAAAGGATAGGTCCAAACACAAGTTGCATTAAGGATGTAAGGAGCACATTACAGCATGTAAGGAGCAGTGAAATTCATAACTGGCCCCCATTCATGTCACTCCCAGAGAGAAAGAGAGAGCATAGGTATTTTACTGGCAGTTAGGTACTGAAATAAACCTTTTGGTTTTGAAATAAATTGAGCTGCAAGCTGGCTGCTATAATCAGCTACAGCAGAAGACTTACCTTGAGGTACATCAGTAAAGCTAGTGATATCAGAAAGTGTGTACTTAAATTTGGCACGATTTCCTGAACCACAGTACACTAGTAAAACCAGGTTCTTTGGAAGCAACCTAATAATTCTGGGGAAACAGAGGCCTTTTGTTATCAGTCACTACAGCAGATATTTTTCAGCTGACTTAGGTGATAACAGTCCTCAGAGCACCCTCAGCATTCACACAGGAAAAGTGAACAAAACCGGAATCGAATAAACCAACAAGCAAAAATATTTTAAAACAATTGTTACAAAACTACAAGCATTACAGGTCTAGTTCTCCACTGTTTTATGTCATATATGTAGGGCTTCACAGGAAGTGAATATAAAGTTACTAAGGAAAATTGCACACATTTTCTTTGGCAGATGACTGGACTACTCTCAGGATAAATATTCCTTGCACACATAAGTAAACAATACAAGCTAAGAACAAGTGACAATATAAAACCATGTTAGGAACATACAAAACCAGAAATAATCTCTAAGCAGATTTTATCAATTGTAACAAAGCAAAATGTAACACCAGGTATTCATGTCAAGATGTCAAGAATTCCAGGTAGAGACTTGCTTGAGGAAAAGACAAATGTAACTAAAAGTCACAAGCACAGGATCAGAGAGTCAGCTAACGAGACCAGCATAGTTTCTCCACAAATTTAAACAACTCATGGCTTCATCTCAGCTGGCTCTCCTTTAAGTGGCCTCCTTATATTTTCAGGGTCATGTATGTTGCAAATAAGCAGCAAATCCAATTTGATTAAAAAGGGCTAAGGTTGAATATGGGCTTTTAAATTCACAAGTGCCATTTTAAAGTGCGATTCTAAAGGCTTTAATCCAATTAATGCAACAGTAAACTACCTATTTCTGGACCAGCTCAAAGGATAAAATTTTAAAAAATGTAGAATTCAGGACATCAGTACAAGTTGATAGTAAGTTTACAGTAATTATTTTCAAAACTAATTAATGAAGTAGACAAGTAAGCAAAAACGAGAGGTCACAATGAAACAGTATCTGTTCCTGACTGATTCACTACTGAAAATAGTTGTGGATTGGAACATTAAATACATAGGTATAGTTGTAGTTCTATCTGGAACTGTCAGTTTCAAAACAAAACTTCGTTCGTTGCTATACAGCATATTTTGAATGTATTAACTGAACTACTGCTACGTGTTAGCTTCATGCCTTGAACTAGAGCTAAAGACTATCAAGAATTTAATGCTCAAGTATGTAATTCTGAATCTCTGCACAAGGCCATGAAATACTGTAAATTGGCACCACCTGGACTGGTCTAATTTACATTCAGTGATGAACTGACCCTACCTTTATCTCATTTCATTAAGATACATTGATGATAGAGATTATCCAGTAAAGAGAAAGAATCTCAAGATGAGATAGATGGTGGTCATTAATGGTGTGCATTACCTTGTTGTACTGCATACAGATCCATTTCACCAAATACTAGCTTTAACATATAATAGAAGGCTCAAACAATAATACCTAAGAAAATTGCTGCAAGATGAAGAATGTAATATCTACAAATTTGGGGTTATTACACATTTGAATTCGCTCTGCTGAAACATCCTCATCAACAAAGTATTCAAGGACACTTTTAACTTACTGTAATTTAGGAATTAAATACATATACTTTTTGATGCAGACCTATAAACAACAGTAATTTTACTGAATTTCCCCTCTTTTACTGCATTTTACAGCAATTGGCACTGTGTACAAATCTCTGTTATTAACACAAGTGTGGGGGAAATTATATTGATTCCTTTATTCACATTCCAATTCCTGAATCCTTATCTACACTTTTTATTTACATGCTTACTTCTGTCATTTCAGGGGTGGTTTTGTTTTCTATTATTTCTCTTTATACCACCATGCCTTAGGCTTACACTGTGAGCTACAGTACTGGAGTGTGAATCAGGAGATGCTGACACTGCAAAAATGCCTGGCTGAGGAGGAAATAATTCTGTCATGAATTAATATCCCAGACACAGACAGACCAAAGAAACCACATGGAGCTGACAAGAGATAAATAGGATCATGCTGCTAGAATCACTTGCCTTGCTCTAGAGAATGCCAAAATGAGAAAGGCTGACATTCCCACTAACATTTCAAGCTTCCAAACATAAATAGAAATAATTTATTTTAACTCCTTGTAGACGGACATTCAGTCACAAAAGTACCAAATGTAGTTGAGCAATTTACAGATGCCATTTTAAATTAATTCCACGGCTAGAGAAAAAAAAAATAAAAGATGTTGGTTCCATAGATGCCAGCACAAAGGTACAGTTCTAGTCAAATTCTACATCCTAATGGGATATGGAATTTGATGTGTTTATCTCAGAACAATTCAAGTTGTTGCTTATGTTTCTACCAGTTCCAAACAAATTCTAATGACAGAAAAGAATTTATGTATCCTTAGAATAATACATTTTTTATTTTACAATAAATGGCAGCCTGGGTTTCACCATCCAATGAAGAACAGCAAAGCTACACCAAAGGTCAGATGCAGTTGGGCATTTGGGAATATTTCACAGAACTAGAGAATCACAGAATGATTTGGATTGGAAGGGACCTTAAAAATTATCTAGTTCCAGCCCCGTCTGCCATGGGCAGGGACACCTTTCATAGACGAGGTTGCTCAGAGCCCCATCCAGCCTGACCCTGAACTCTTCCAATAATGGGATATGCACAGCTTCTCTGGGCAACCAGTTCTGGGGTCTCACTGCCCTCATCAAAAAACAATTCCTCCTTCTATCCAACCACTTTCAGCTTAAAAGTGTTGGCCTTTCTCCTGTCATTGGTAAAAAGTCTCTCTCCATCTTTCTTATGATCCACCATCAATACCTTGCTGATGGTGCTGTTCCAGGGAAGCCAATTCAAACATGTAATAGGCACCAATACTGAAAGGCTTCTATAGGGTCTCCCTGGAGCCTTCTCTTCTCCAGGCTGAAAAATCCCAACTCTCTCAGCCTGTCTTCACAGGAGAGATGCTATAGCCCTCTGATCAACTTTCTAACACTTCACTGGACCTGCTCTAACAGGTCCATGTCTGTCTTTTACCAGAGCCCCACAACCGGACACAGTATTCCTGATGAGATAGCAGGAGAATTGAGTAAAGGAGCAGAATCAACTCCCTCCACCTGCTGGCCACACATCTTTTGATGCAGGACACAGTAAGACTGGCTTTCTGGGATGCATGTGCACATTGCTGGGTCATGTTTTTTTTGGTAATGCAAGCAGTTTTTTGGTAATGCAAGAAAGGAAACCCAGAGATTTTTTGTACATCTTTCTTTACAAAAATGTCTAGCTTTAGAGCCACTGAGAGCAAAAAACTTAATAAAAACCTATATACAGACGTGCTTCATATAAGCAACAGTGTTAATGAACTGTTTGCTTCGCTTGAAGCGGGTTAAGGCCATTAAGCCTTTGTCACTGCCAAGTATGGCAGATAGATTTGTTATCTCCCTAAGAACTTGTCATAGTGTCTCATGGTAAAGATGTTTTTCCATTCTCTAGTCATTGGTTAGTAGGTAAAAACTAGTAGATTATGCATGTCACCTATATGGCAGCAGCTTAAAAGTCTGATTTTATAAATGGTCTATAGCTTAAAGATGACTAGTTCTCCTCCTCCTCAGTACCTAAGGGACTGAACTTGACTCCAGCTTCCTGGTTGTGCCTACTACAAGCCAATGAAAACCCTGCCAAGTCTTCCTACAGCTGCCTGAAAAAATTAGGAATTAGTCAGTTAAGTTTATATGCATGTTTAAACTGGCAAAAAAAAAGATAATTTTCCAATTTTTAGTAAATTAATTAATTCAATAGTCATTTTTTTTCTCTGAAATAAGGGCAAAACACTGATATCAGAAAATTTTCTGATGAAAGATGAAGTCTGAAAACTCAGTTCCAAACTTCATTTTTGAAAAAAAAAAGTCTTCTGTGCTGTGTTGTGGACTATCATGCTACCAGAGGAGATTCAGTACATCTCAAAATTACACTAGTGGCAAGAAATTATGAAGAAAGGAATTATCCAAGGTATACCTCCTATAATCCCATAAACCACCACAGTGACCTAGATTTATGCAAACAGTAATGGAAAACCCTTTTAAAAGCCACCATTTTAAAACTATCTTTCCTTAAAAGTTAAAAAGTAGCATCCTGTTGAAAATATTAATTTAGCAGAAAATACAGTTTCTGTAGAAAATTCTTAATTAAAAGCTTTGTCCAACTGTAATACAAATTTATGAGGGCTGGTTGCTTGCTTGCTTTTTTTCCCCTGCTAGGTCTGCCTGGAGTACCAGATTTTGGTCAAGCAGCACACTTGAAGAGCCACAGCATTTTCCACCTCAGTTTAGCTACAGTTGTCTTGACAGCAGACGTCAAGAAAAATCTGCCGCAGGGAAATCAGACACACACACAGAACAAATTGGGGGAAGACTTCAGGAATGGCAATGTGCAAACATTTTTAATGACATACTGCAGGAGTGCTGAAAACTAGTAGTTCAAGAGTTTCAACCCACTTTTGAAACCAGCAACTTTTGTAAATACAGACACATCACATCACCCAAGTTCTCTGCCACAGTTTCTGCACTAGATTTAGTGGCTAATAGAAGATATAGCTACATTCAAGATGCATCTCCTCATAGCTTAAAGAAATTACTTTTATTCAACAAAATTTATTTATTAAGAGAATTTTAGAATTACTTAAAGTTGCTGTAAGGCCTCATTACTAAGGTATCAGTATGAAAACACAAGCAGACATAACCCTGGGGTTTTTTCCACTGCAGTGGTCAAAATGAAACTAAGTAAAAGCAGAAAATTTTAGGACATCCACAAGCATCTACAAGGACATGTGAAGAAGCTCTATTATGTGAAACCTGATTTAGAAATACTTATACTTGGTTATTTCCATTTCTCCTCTCTTTGCTCTTGGCCTCACATAGTTATCCTCTCCTAGCTTTCAATATCTGAAGTGGCTTCTCAAGGAGCATTCTACCTTCACTCTAGTTTTACAGCTGCTGATGTAAACTCTATGTTTACATGAGCATGAAACATGAACTCCCTGTACATAAAGCATGAGTAAGATTCTCAACAATGTGCACAATTAGATATAAATGCACTTTTCCTTCTCCTGTTCCCTTCCCTCAATATACAAATCCACATACAGATGCTGTTTCTTTTCTTTCTCAGTGGTCCACAGGCAGGAGAATATCCTTGGAATGGCAGTATTTTCAGTCAGACTGTCCCTTTCAAAGCCTTCATTACTGAGCAGTAGATGGAACAAAGCCTTAAATTCTTCCTGCAAAACTTCTGAAGAGAGGACATACACTGCAAGATTAATGCTTTATTCTGAAACTCAGTCATCTGATGTGCTTGCACAGAGCAACCCTGGTGTAAGCAGAACTCATCACCAGCTTCATAGATGACCACACTGTGTTTTAACTTCACTACACTCTGAACTATTTCAGGTTTTTTTCAGTTTCAAAATGGTAACAGCAGTACAGTGTTACCCCTGAATTTCACTGCCTTGTACTGTGTTCAAGTAATTTGTTCATGAAAGTTTCTTGTTGCCTTAACTGGTTTCACCTGCAGGCATCAAGATCGAATTCTTTAAAATTAATAATCTGTGATGATATAAGCAGGTGGGGAAAAGTGTAGATAAAAAGTGCAGGTATTTTGGTGTAGATATCGCCACCATGCAAACCCCAACAAGTAGGTCACTTTTTGGTGGCAGACCTTTAATTCAATTGACAGACAGATTGAAAAACACTTTTAAAATGTCTCGAAAAGAAGCAACAATTCCAACTTCATGTGGGTTTTGTATATTAAGAGTCAGAAATGAGGGTACAAGGGATGACAAGCAAACAAAATATTATTTGAAGTGCTGCTTTCAATGGGAGCATTCCTCCCTGAGTCAAAACAGCACTGTTTTATAGCAGATTTAA
This sequence comes from Rhadina sibilatrix, assembly GCA_013400275.1. Classification (NCBI taxonomy): domain Eukaryota; kingdom Metazoa; phylum Chordata; class Aves; order Passeriformes; family Phylloscopidae; genus Rhadina; species Rhadina sibilatrix. The sequence goes on from VWYO01019044.1 coordinate 77,933, forward strand.
TAACTTCATTTCATGATGATTAGACAAGGGATATATAGGAAAGATTATACAGTAGAGGAAATATGCAAAAAAAAAAAAAAAAAGAAAATTTGCTCTGCTCTGCTCCACTTCATTACTATCTGGGTGTAATAACTATTCTTTTTTCAATGGCAGTAAGCAGAATTTTAGCTTTCTTTTGCAAGGTGTCTGGTGCCAGCTAAATTGCTGTTCTAATACATAAAGAGCAATAATAAATTCTAAGGGAGTTACCTGCATATAGATGTAACAAAGGGAAGAAAAATGCAGACTGGGGCAATTTAAGGAATTCATTTATCTATGAATTCCCTTTTATGGTGCTTTCTTTTTTTCTTTTATTTTTATTTTGTATGTCCCAGAAAGTAAATTTCATTTTATATGCATTTCCTCATGTGATTCTTCCTTCACTGTAAACTGAAATTTCACCTGGGGATGACCTTGCATGTACAATAACATCATTAATTCAAGATGGCCATTGTCCTCCCTGTCCTCAGCCTGCCTTTTTTTTTTTTTTTTAACAAATTAGTCCCCACTTCTGTTTCCTGGATACCACAGAAGATAATGCCATTTTTGAGGCTTAAGCTGAGCATTTAAGAGAAAAGAAAGTAAACAGCAGCAGAAGACATACAGAGGATTATAAACTACAAAATTATAAAAGAGAAATCATATGAACAGAGGGTGTTATTAAATCTGTCTCATAACACAAAATCTAGGAAATAGCCAATATAATTATCAGGAATTAAAAATAAGTAAGTATTTTCCAGAGTGCCTAATGTAAGCAGAAAATGTAGGTAGTTTGAAAAAAGTGGAATTCTAAATTCATGTAAGAAAACCCATACTACTCTAAGTAGTATAAGCTAAAGTAGTATTAAATACCACTATATAGAACTGAAAGCTATAAAAAATAGCATCACCACAGAACACTTTTATTGTTTCTTGGTCCCAGTGAAAACAAACATGCAGGAAGAGTGCTTTATTTATGTATATGCTGGCAACAACACTGACAAATAATCTATTAATGACTTAATGTTCCTCCTGGTACAACACAATTTCACCCAAGGACACTTTGGAAAATTCCACAACTAACCACTGTTTGTTTGAAGTGCAGACAGTTTCAGAACATTTTTTACTGCTTTGTAGTACCACTGTGCATATTTTAACCATAGCAAATTGTGCCAATAACTAAAGAACTTTTTCTCCCCAAAAGAACAGCAGAATAATACAGTTTCTCTGAAGTTGTAATTGTCTTTGGCACACAGTATCAACAGGAAATCATAACTTGGTGTATCTATTAAAAAAAAGATATTTCAACAAAAAACAAACACTCTAAGTAGACAGGAATCAAAATTCAGTTATCTCAGTTTAGCCTATATTCTTCTCTGCAATATTACATCTAGAGAGTCACTGGTTTTTAGATGTCTCATTTGAATGATTCACAGAACTTCAGAGAAACGGCACAAAAGGAAATCATTACAACCAGCCTAATGGCCTGGAAGCAATGAGCTGCCTTACTTATCCTGAGACAGAACAAAACTGGAGCTTTCACTATATGTGATCAGATGCTGTTTGACATCTCTCTACAGAACATCTGTTTGTTCACAACACAAACCATTTTCAAGGCTGCTGTGCAGGATGGTGTTGTTTTGGATCCTAGACATCAGCTGCCTCCCAGTGGTAAGAAATATAGGAAGCAACTGGAAAAGATTGAAACTGAAAGGGAAGGCTGACCACTACTGAGATTGGGACTTACATGTCCCAGCTTTCTCCTTGGTTCCCACCTTCGATGCTCATGCAGGCGCATTGGTGCTCACTCCAGTACCAGACTAGAGCCTGGCTGAACCCCAGCACACCCCCCAAATTGCATGTATTGAGGATGCTGGGTCCTCAGCACGTCTTTTTTCTTTCAGATCCAATCCTGTTTTGCTAAGCAACTTGCTAACATAGGTAAAGGTTGCACAGGTCCTTCTTGACTAGCTGGAGGCAAGACAAGTCTGTGTTTACTATCATCCTTTTGAGAAAGCTAGCAGTTAGTCCTAGTTTAGCACAGAGCCTGTTCTTGTCACTTTGACTTTATCCAGCTGTGAAAGAGGTTATATTCCATGACTTTTTCTTTTCCAAGCAAGGACAAATTTTGACCTGACAAGATAAACTCAGCAAAAGCATTCTGGAATAGATACAGGTTCTCAACACAAAAAGGTTTTGATATCCAAGGTCAAAAAATATATACTACATCAGGAAGTAAGTTTTCACAGTGGGTGTCACAATAAGGGCCAGTTCCTTGGGAATGATAGATCCCATCTATGCAATGTTGAGTCCATGACATATAAGTACAGCATGACCTGTAACAGCCTGTCTCGGGTTATAGAACCAAAAATGTGTATTTTATTTCATCTGCTGAAAGCAGTTGGGGAGATGTTTTTCTTTACCTCTTGTAACTCTGGGGGGAGGGGGGCAGGTGCCTTCTGATAATGGGCCAACTGCTAAAACCAGGTAGGGCATTGTTTCTTATCTCCTTCACCACCCGTCCTCCCTCGGGGGTTATCTTCTGCTAATGGGCCATTAAAGCTCACTAAGGGCATGACACATTCCACCATCCCATTGTGAGATGCTCCACCCAGTGGGGAGAGCCAACCATTCCTACCTGNAGACTCCAAGGAGTAGCTAACAACACAAAACCAGATTTTAAAACCAGTTCAGGCACATCTCTTTGTAGCAAATTGTCTACTACTGAAGAAAATCTGTGGCCTGGAGACTTGAACTACACTTGATCTCCCACAGATATTTTCACTGCCCAGCTATGTATGCTCATTTTTCCTGGGATACTATCATTTCTAGCTAATGAATTAATTGCTTCCAATTAATTGACAGCAGTCTCATACTGTATTACCGAAGGATTACGAATTAAATATTAATTATGCTTCATTGTGCAGAAGAAATCAAATTAAACATAATCACACTCCATTATGAAGTAAGTACACTAGACATTTTCCAGAACAGATGCACACTGTCCAAATTATAGTCAATTCTGATATATTGTAAACAAGCTAAGACTCATTTATTAAACTGAAGGTATCACACCTCCCACACAGAAATGCATGAGACAAATGTTTAAAGCTTCAAATTTTCACAGATGGTAGCAAGGAGAAAACACTTATGAGTATTTCATGCCTGCAGTCTTTAGCAGTCACTGGTATTCCACTGAAAGGAAAGCAGAATTCCCAACATAGTTTTTCCTGTACCACAGTAACAGTCAAATCACTTAATTGTCATTGTGAGTTTGGCCTGAAATCATGCAGAACTTCATCCACAACCACGGGCTGCGAGGTACCTAACTCCAAATTGCTAAAAATACATGTTTGAAAACAAGCTTAATGGTTTTTCAGGGAAGAAAATATTCTTTTGCAATAAGGGCACCTGAGTTTGAAAAAACAGACTGAAAGAAGAAAGCCTAGAGAAGGGGAGTACATCACTCAGGAGAAGGGTATCTTCATCAGTGTGGCGCCTTGGAAAGGACAGCTCTGATTTCCTCCTCCTGTTCTCTGAAACTTCACCCGCTCTGGGAGAGCAAGTGGAGTATTTTTGGAGGGAGTGGGAGGAAGAAGGATAAAGGAGATACAGGTATCTCCAGAGTAACATTTCTTTTTCTCTCAAAAGATTGACTTCAAAACATCTGATTGTCAGCTTACCCAGTGAACGGAAAATTTATTACAGAACCTGAGCCAGATCCTTAGCTGATAAAAGTTTATTTCGCTCCACTGATCTCAGCACAAGAGAGGTGAGCTCTCAAGGGGCCAAGACAGCACCTTTCTCAACAATACTTTCTATGGATTTGTTTCTTTTTAAAAAGGTACTTTATGCATAAACAGCTGGGTAAAACTTCCAACAAAAAAACCCCAAAACAACCAACAAAACACCATCCATATTTTGAAAAGGCCTCCAATGACTTCTTAGTCAATCACCATTTCACTCTACCCATTATCACTAATGACCTGGAAAGGACCATTTCAGCATATGATGGACTTCAAATAGGTAAATATTCTCAACATACTTATGCATGTGAGTTATCTCAAAAATTCTGACTCAAGAGCCTCACCAACTAGCAGTCATCTAGCAAACACATACATCATGTGTGGCAGCAACAGAATACAACCCTTTAAATTGATCACATCTGAATGCAAAACCAAATCAATTTTTCAAAAGTGATATCTAAAAGAATGTGCAGTGAATTATTTTGCATTTTAAGATGCAGTTGTGTACATTTTGATCTGGGGACCTACAAGATCAGCTGTCATTGACCTGAAAACACTACAACTTTATAGTTAAAAAATTGCAGATGACACAGAGCTATACTGAAAAACAGAGGTGCAATTATGTCATCTCTATCATTTACAGACGCGTTCATTTATTACACATTACATTGTGCTCATTACAACAACATTTTAATACTCAGTAAAATAATCCTAATCTGTTAAACAAGACAGATATCATCTGCAAAAACGCACTAGGAGCACCATTACTGCTAACAAAACACAAGGTCCCAATGCAGTATTACAGCCAATGGATAACAACATCCCTGGGAATATAAACAAAGGAATACCAATCAAGACTTCAGTGATGGTATTCCTTGTCAATATGGAAGTATTTTTGGACAGCATGTGTATTTTCAGAGCTCTGTTTTGATTGGTTCTGATGCTCTGAAGGAAAACACCAGCAAAAAAAAAAAAAAAAAGGAAAAAAATACATATAGTGGAACTACTAGACAGTCAGAGGGCTGTAAATCCTGCCTTACAATGACAGACTTAAGAATTTGTGTCTATCTGATCAAAGCAAAGATTAAGAGGGGACTTGATTACACTATACAAATACTTACATGGGAGATTATTGATAGTAGAGAGCTCTTTAATCCAGCCAAAAAGCAAGTAACATCATTAAATGATGGAAAGATTAAGTTAAATACCAAAATAGAACAAAGGTAGCAATGTTTTACTGTTAAAATCATTAATCCTGGAAATGTCCTGACTCCGTAAATCTATGAATTATATATGGCATAAACTGGCAGAATTTATGATGGCAAAGAGAGATGCCTCCCATGCACCTAAGTTCTTAAACCTGCAATTTTTTTAAGAATAGTATCAGTCAAAAACCTTTCTGACATTTTTGGAATTAGTGAACAAAAATCAAGAACACCCTTCTTTCATCTACACTTCTGTAATATTTTACTAATCCTCTGTGTTTATATTATACAAGTGTAGCTAAAATTTAATTTATTGTCCTGCATGCTATTCCTGCTCAGGTAATCCTAGGGACTCAGGCACATGTTTCTGAAAACAGAAGTACATATTACTAGCAATACTGAAAAACTGCTTTTTGAGATCTCAAGTTTTCTACATGTTCCCCAGTAGGAGCAGAACTGTTGATACTCTTTCTGTAAAGTGATATCACTTAGTTAAGTAACAGGCAGGGCTGCTAACTAGAGGTCATAGTGCTGTCACCAGTCTTCAAGGAAGATTTATATCAACATGCATACAGGCATGTCAAAAAGTAGTACATGCACACATCACATTCAGATTACTGATGACAAATTTTCAGGTTATATTGCTGCAACTTTAAATGCATCCATCTTCAGTTCTCACATGGGACCTGCAGTCTATTACAAGATGCTGCCTTGTGCACACTGCAGACACTTCACTGTCATTTAGAAATTTGACAACAAAACCAAAATTATACTAGTGATATACAACAAAAATGTGTTACCTACAGGATCTGGAAAAATGAAACCATAATATGTGTACACTCGTGGTGATAAACAGAATAAAAATTGCAAATGTAAGGACGGATGCTGAACTAATTTAAGGATTTGAATGTTTAATGTGTTCCACGACACATGCACATGAGTATGTGTGGGTGTCAGAGAAACTGAGAGGAGCTGCTTTATACTGTCAAGTTTTCCAATGTTTCTTCCCTTAGATATTTATAACATGATGTCGTCCCCCCTTAGGGTCAGGGTACTGATGGCTTATTTAGCTAATAATTTAAGACTGCAGAGAAAACGTTTGATTGAAAATATTCAGTCCAGTGTCTGTTAGGTGCTGTATGAGTGAATGAATGAAGATAGACTGAATGAAACCAGCACCTTGTCTTTAGCACAGCTTTATTAACAAGAAGATTTGGACAGAACTAGAATACACAGTGTACCCCAAGAATTGTACATTGAAATCTCTGCTGTACCACAAAAAACCCTTCACTGTTTTCACTTTCTTATATACATGTTTTGTATGTCTCTTTCACTAGCAGTGTATTTTAAAGAAAAGAATGAGATTTTATACTAAAAGAGTAGTAAACAGTCTTACAGAAGTCAATTCATAATTTTGCTGACAAAACTGAAATATCTTTATGAAGCATTCACCAACCTTTGATCTCTCTCTCACATAATGCTTTAGCAATTCACAATCTCACTCTTTTGCAGCTTTGTTACATTTTGCGTATGATCCTTCCTATGTGTTTAGCAGCATTGTGAGAATGACAAAATATTCATTCCATCTCTGATGGATATTTAGTTACATTTGAGACACCAGCCCTGTACTTGCTGCAACTCTTAAATAATATATACTGAATCAAATTCTATTATTCAAAATAGAATAGTACAGAAAGAGAATCACAAATAGAATTAGACACATAACCAGAATCTCAGATGGGTAAATAAACACAGGCCAGCAATTTTAAACAATTTTCCTTTTTGTAAATCTACACAGACTTCCTTCCCCACCTCCTTGCTAAATTTCCTTTCAGTGCCAAAGCATTTCCAGATTTTTAAGGTCATCACTCCTTGTGGTATCTGCAAGAGAATTTCTACCTTTCATGAAATTTCTTCATGAGATTTTTCATGAGATCTTTCATGATGGTATCTGGAAGACAATATCCTTCCTGAGGTTACTTAGAAGAAACCTCAAAAAGCATAATTTTTTGTTCATAGAATGGTAGAAAAGGCACATTGGAAATGTGATCTGTAACACTCTTCAGTGTGTTTTTTTTTCACAGCTTAATGCGAACATGACTTTTTTTAATAACTTTTATTATGATCAAACATTTGGGAGACACACACAACCAAAGCTGTAGGATATAACAACAATGATGCCAAACACTGTCTGTCCCAATATTTCACCCCTGTAAGATGACCAAGGAAATTATTAGAATAGGGAAACCCTGTAGGTGATACCTCCCCATTACAAACTCCCAGATGGGAGGACTTTCAAGGGCTTTCTCTGACCAAGGTGATAATACTGTAAATAGTGTAAAACTCCAGGTTATTCTTGTTCCATGAGTTTTTTAATTGCTTTTGCATCTACGCAGACATCTGCAGTTTTCTGTGGCAATGAGTTCCACAGCCTGTTTTTGATATCGTTTGATATAGTCTAAATTTTACAGCAGGATAAATTGTTTAATTAGTTAATTCTCTCTGCGCTATCCTTGAATTTATAGATCTTTTCATAGACTTTTAGTCTACTTCATAGCTTGTAATATAGAAAGCATTCCTTTGACCATCCTTGCTGCACATCTTTATGCATTCTTGAGCTCTAATATTTTCTGAAAGGGGAGCAGAGCCATGTATATTATTCAAGATGCAGGAGCATTAGTGGTATGAGGAGTTGCCCAATAATTTCTGTTTTGTTCTAAATGCATTCTAATGCATTCTAATTCCAATCTTTTTCTAATTATTCTTTACATTCACTTCCTTACCCTCTGCTCACCTTTGCACAGGCAGTCTTTATACAGCTACCTATATTAGCTCCAAGCCCTGTGTCCTGAGAGGGAATGGCTTGTCACCTGCCATTTTGCCACCTGCTAACTTAGTATTGTGAAATCCTTCTGTATCTCTGCAGTGAGCTTTCATTTTTGCTACACTGAATAACTTGGGACCATCAAAACCTTTCCCATTCTGCACCTTTCCAGTACACTTCTCCAGACACCAAGCAATACAAACATCAACACAGGTCCTTTTAAGACACTCCAAATAATATAGTTTCATTTTAGAACTATCTGGAACCTGTCAGGATACTGGATTTTTAATGAGTTTAGTAGTTTAGGCCATTCCTTGTTATTACAATGCAGCGATCTGAAAAAAGATTATTTTATACAGTAAACTGGGGAGGGGGGGGGAATAAGCAAAACAAAGAAACAGCTCCTACTGAACACTAAATGCCTGCAGTAGGAAACAAGATAATCTCCCATAACTGTAAACAGCTTCAAAAGGCCTTAGTAAACACTGAGAAACTCATGGATGAAGGAAACACAATTCTGTGTGAAAAAACCCTATCAAACAGGAATATGTTAAATCCAAAAGTGACTACTACCTCTAAATTTCTTTATTGGCATGGGGAGTGCCAGTATGGGGATTCAAACGCCTCCTTGAGCTTTGTGCCCCTCCTACACAAATCTTATTGCTATCTCCTTCCCATGCTCTTGCCACACAGTCACCTGCTGGGCACTGAGGGTGTTTGACTTGCACCAGTTTCAGTATTTGTTCATTATATGTTAAAGCAAGTTACAGGAAGCCAACTACTGTGCTCTGCCTCCAAGGCACTCACCTATGGAGCCTACAAGTTTCATTATTCTCCTGGCTTCCAACTCCTTCCTGTAGCTCCAGGAGTAGCTCATGCCATGCAATGTACACAGTAGCACGCAGCTGACACTCATTCTCCTTCATAACATGGGCACTTTTGTTACAGACATCACTAGAGGTTTAAACTAGAAGTCCTTCTGGCCATAAAAAAAAAAAAAAAAAAAAAAA
>VWYO01019044.1:86774-128887 GCA_013400275.1 Rhadina sibilatrix
ACACCCAAAAGAAATGAATGAAGTTGAGCAGTGCAAGGTGTATCCCACTATTCATCAACTGTTTGATGAGCACTGAAAGAAGCAACTGAAACACTGAGGGTGCCAGGTGCCCCAAACACCTTCTCTTTCAGTACATCTTTCAGTCCTGGTGTGTGTTACCAAGAGAGGACAGGTGTCTCTGATGGAGGATATTTGAGCTCTGCCAAAATCACCAATATTCAGAACAAGGTGATATCTAATAGCCCTCAATATGCAGGCAGTTGTACTGCACAAGGGGTAAATAACATTTCCCAGACAAATCTCAGTGGAGTGAGAAGCAGGCTCATTGCTGGGAGTGGGTGAAGAGGGGGCTTGCACTGCAATTGATGGCTGCAGCATAGTGAGAACTCAGTGATGGGGCATCATACCCACATAAATGCCACCTCACACAAGGCAGGAAATTGGATACACACTACTCTCTTCTAACATTTCAATATTAAAAATACGGCCTGACAATCAATCTCTGTGTGTCTTCATTTACCTGGGAAAGATTTTTATCAGTATAAATCAGACTTGGATCCATCCTACCTTGCAAGCCATCTATTTGACTATGATGTACAAACAAGGAAAGAACAGGTACAAGAGAAAGTATTTCTGTACATTTAGTCTTATAATACCTAGATGTAAAGTACATTGTCAGTAATGACACAGAATTATTACAGAGACAAAAACTGCTTGCTGGGTTAAAATATTATCAAATAATCAGAATAAAAGCAATTTCCAGGTTTCATTACAAGTACACAAAATCATGGTTTAGGTAGTCACAAAAAATATCTGCAGAGCAATAACTCTCCTGGTTCACACTAATTTTCCTAAATAATAAAGGAAAACCAATTCTTTTGGACTTCTGGGATTATACAAAATTACACATATGAAATACGTGTTTTGCAGAATGAACTGCTAGGAGAAGTTTTATTTAAAACATGCACTGTACTGAATCCATGAGTTACTCTTGTTTTGATCTTTAAACCACAAGACAGAGAGGAGCCACACAAGTATCCTGTTGGACAGAGGAAGTTACAAGAGAGAAAATCAATCCATTGTTTGTTAAAATGCCTCAAACATAGCTTAGAACTGACAAATTAATATAGAGAGTTCACTTTTACCTGAAGACTCTGGATTTTAATGAAAGGAATCAATTATCCTCTCATCAATTATCAGAGTAGTTTCCCTGTCATCTAAGTATTTGAGCAGGTCAATCTGATTTTTTTTGTACCTACCTCAATAAATGTTCATTTCTTTTTGGTGATTTATTATACAATTTTCTCAGTGAAAGTAAAGAGCAACCAAACTGATAATAACCAGACAGCTTCAATTAAAACTACTGAAGATTAAGATGCTATAAAACCTTACAAATCATGAATTTAATACACTTATTGTAACCATTTGTTTAAGTCAGCACAGTGGGTTCCAATTAACATTTTTAAAGTATACTTTCTGCAAGAGTCAGAGAAGTAGAATAACTATTGGTAGGGTGACAGAAATTCAATATCTATATTTAATGTTTACAAGCCTACTGGAAATTCAGATGTTCTACAGGATATACTTAGTGCTGCTGTAAAGGTACAGACACACATTTTTCAATGACACTGGAAAAAAACAAGTCCAAGAATCAGGAATAGGCTCAACCATAAGCAGCCTGAAAAGGAAAAAAAACTTACTCCCTAAGGACAGAAATCACTTTATCTTTGCCTTGAGCATGCATTCAAGTCACCAATAAACCCAAGACCAATAACTGGCTCAGCTGTTACCTATACTGTCATCTCCCTGAATAAAACAGAGACCAAAGAGAGGAGTTGAGTCATGGTGCAGCTGCAACACCCAGCATGAAACTAATCCCAGCTGAACAGCACAACTGATAACAGTTACCAGCACACACCCAATTAGTGGGATTAATAAATGATTCCATCAAATAGATGGTGCAATTAAATAACAGCAGTTAACTGGTATGTGATTTATGTAGATAAAAACATTCAGACATGTTAGATGTAAACTTTGCATTAATGAACCTTATACATAGCCATTTTGCATCCTGATGAAGTATTAAGCCAAGAACTCTGGAATTGTGAAAAATAATGTTATACATCCTTTGATTTTCAACATTTTGATCCAGAAAACAAAAGCTAGTGCTCTGAATCACTAAATTTCATCACACTCTTGCATATCTCAATACACTTTTCAGTATACATTTAAAAACACATTTTATAAAGATTTTCTCCATCAGCTGAGCATGTATAACTTATGCAGCAGAGATTACCTTGTGATTTAGAGTGGATTATCTGGCACCTGAATGATTAATTCATAGCAGTTTAGCTATGGACAGGCTTGGTGTACTTTACTCACACGAGAACCAATTCACAGTAGATTGTTCTACTGGTTTAAATGAGGTCACAGGAGAGCTAAGGCATTCCTCAAGGAAATCAATACAACAAAACCTGACTTTAAATCCAGCCTTGTGTGTTCAGAAATTCCCATTCTCAGTAAGTTAAAGTCTGGAACCTTTCTTTGTTAAGATTTCCAAGAGATACATCTCACAGCTGAAATATTGCTAGTTCTATGGAAGGAACTGAGTAGGTTACAGAAAATTATTACTGTTTTACTTAGTTTCCCAAACATTCAGACTAATGACCAAACAAACTCAAAAAGCAATATTTTATGTACTGCACTGAATTCCTCCTCAGGGAAGCAACTTTGGACACATATAGTGGTATCTCATCTGTCACTTATTTACATACATAAAGATTTTACTATCACATATGGATACCAACCTCCTTAAAAATTATTTATTAATTAGAAAAATGTAAGTAATGGATAGAAGATTTCAGCATCTGAAAAGGTGCAGATGGTACTGCAAATAACCAATATATAGTTTATAGTCAATATATACTTTTGTGAGACTTCAACAATACTCAGTTCTGTTTATTTTTGTCTCTTCATTCAAAAAAATCTCATGAAAGAAATAGCATCTTTAATGTAATTTTGATGCATTCTACAGATGACAAAAGACATGAGAGGTAACTTTAAAGGTAATGTTAATTTCAAATTATAGTTTGTGTCTGGCAAATAAATCAGGTCTCGTTAAACAGCAGATTACAAATGTTTAGCCACAGTGCCCTCTAGCTGTCTTAATTCTTATTTTACAATTTCAGTGTAGTTTTCATGGAAGCAAAAAAATCCCTGCATGCACCACCAGCTAGAGAGGCATCGCTATTGCCAACGGTGCTCCATCTACCCAGTTTTCCTTAACATGATCACCCACCCACCCCACTCCCAAAAAAGCCTTTCTCTAACATCCACTGAACAAAATATATCTTTTTACTGAATTTCCCAGGCTGAAAAGTACAGATCAAGAAACCGGTCTGAAGAAAATAGAAACTTATTTGAAAATTTCATTGGGACCCAATAAAACTCAACAGAAAGTATGGGTTTCTACCTTTCAGTGCTTTTAAATTCTGTTTGCAATGCATATTATTTGTTCTGAATCTGAAGCACCAGTTAAGAGCAGCACAGTTGGGCACACCTGGAAAGGTGGGCTAGATAAAAGTCCACCTTTTAAGGGTGGTTAGAAAGGTGGGTTAGATAAGATAATGAAGGCCAGGTTTCCTTCTCAGATGACACCAGTCACTTGCAAACAGATAAGAGGCAGTTTATCATGTATTATCATGTATTTTTCTAATCCAGCTGGTTTAGGGAACTGGGTCACTTTTCAGAGGCTGTGTCTTCCAGAAACACTCTCCGATGAGACACTTGATATTCTCTTCCTTCTTCCTTCTCTTGAGACTAGATTTTGCCCACTTCAGTTCTTTTAAATCATACTAAAACCTGATTCAACTAAAACCTGATATACTCAGTGTCTTAAATATTCTTTCACAACTTTATTTTCTGTAACAAGATGAACCTGGCTTATTTCTTAACCTTCAATGGACAAAATGACTTACATAGAGGAATTTTCTAATCACAGTCACTTTTGTTTCCAAAAACCAGCAGGAAATTGCAGACCTTCACAAAATAAGGATCTATTTAAAATATATTGCAATGAATCACCTTCAGCAGTGAGCTCCCAGTCCCCCTATAATCCCAAAGTCTGACCCAAAGTTCCTTCCTTGGCTTTCTTTTTCCAGGAAAGGTGAGAAGAAGGGGTGAAATTGAAAAAACTTAGGTTAACAAGCACAGAGGTCCTAAGAGCATTTCAAATTCTCTATCCCAGCCTACTGTAATTTTAATGCATAAATCCTGAGAATAACTTTGTGGTAAATAATTTTTTTTCAATAGCCATTTTCACTCTGTTCTCATTTTAAATGAAAAGCAGCTGGAACTAGTAATATCAGATGAGAACATTAACTTCTTTGCAATGTTCTGAGCTACAGAATTCAAGACATATCTGTGACACTGTGTGCACTCTGCTTATTTAATGCTTATGTTGCATTTATGGAGCTGCAACATAAGGCAAAGCAAAACTAAGATCCAGAGAACCTGGATCTTAACATCCACTGTGTGGAAATACCCTGGGGTAAGCCCTGTCTCCTGGACACAGGATGCTTTCAGCAATAGATTAAAAACAAGGTTTTCCTCAACCCTGCCAATATGAGAACTGAGCATTTTCTGTACAGTTCCTTGAGAAGGTAGGGAGTTCTTATTTGAAAAATAATATCTGAACTTATCTGAAACTGAAATGTCTAAAAAGATCAGTGTTTCTCAGTCACAAGAACCAATCATAGGTGGATGGCTTGTGATGGTGTTATGCTCCAGTTTACAGAATTTACAGAGTTTTTTCCTTCATTTTTCCTATCCTAATTCCACTCACCTTTTTGTATTCATATGTGGAAATCATTTCAACATGGAATGCTTCAAGTAGGCCAATGTTGTGAGAAACCATTCTGAAAAAGACTAGAAGACATCTTTGTGACCCCAAGTGCTACGTGATGCTACATACGACCAGAGGCTAAGAGTATTTTCAGCCCTGAAAAATTTCAGGTTTTTGTGATATGTTTCTGAAGTCTCTAATCTGGCATTTCTTTTTTGTTGCTGCTGTTTTTGTTTAGTCCCATGCCAGTTTTGCAAGGCTCAGTACTAAGCCCAGGAAGCACAGCACATGCAGGTCACTCATAGCTGGTGTCACAGTCACAGAAACTGCAGGTTTCTGCCTCTGCTGTCACACTGCTCAGGGGTGGACTTGTCACCCAGGGAGGCCCAGGAAGTGCACATAGGACCAGCCTTCACTTCTCTAGGACAAGAACAAAAGCCCTCTGCAAGTTCCCTCACTGTACTTCATGCAGAGCAAGGTGTCATCCTCCCACTACTGAAGTACTAGAGGACTATTCCCTTAGCCTCACAAGCATTTTAAGGTTGGAAAAAGGTTTTTTTGATTCCTGTATCATTTATTCATCTCTGTAGGACTAATTGTATGTGTCAAATGCTGCTGTTACCTAGCACCAATTCATGTTCTCAGTTACCATTATGTGTTAGATAGACTTGAGGTCTTACAGTGGGTCACCAGAAAGAAGCAGAACCTATTGTGCATCTTTTGCACATTGACTCTACTTTTCAGAACATGTGTCACTGAAAGTCATTTTGTCACAATACATTTTACAGGTTGATTCCATTTAGATAGGTTCTAACCGTGTCATTTTCAATGTTTCATTACAATTTTTACAACCAGCAGTGCTCTCCATCGCAGTCATGCTGATTCTCTTACAGTAAAAATGTCTAAAAATAAATTCCTAACCTATGCTTTCCATGGTGAGCATTGGTGTAGCCCTGGTTCGTGCCTTAGATGTTCTAGTTTTCTGAAACTCTTTTCCCAAAGAGTTTTCTGTTAACGAAAACCATGTTTTTCTAACTGTAACCTTTGTTTACATTCCTGTCCCTAAAAAAGACGTTTTCTTAATGTCCCTCTAGTTTAACCAATTTAATTTAAAAAGCTTGTCTTTCACCAATTAAATTGTTCTCTAAAATAATATTTTAAAAAGAGCCAAAAATAAACAAAATCATTGTCAGCCTTCTGAAGTCGAAGTCTGTGTTGTTATAATCTTTAACAGCATCACATTGGTAAATGGCAAAACATTTCTAACCTATACTTAGAGATTTTCTGTAAGAAATCTTTCCATGGAGAATTTTGGTTTGGAAAATGTTTGTATCCTAAATTAATTAACTTTTTTGCACGCCTTTACGAATACCACTTCAGCATGCAAATTCAGAATTCTTACACACAGCTATTTTTAAGTTCTTCCATTCCTAAAATGGTGAATTGCATTAAAAGTTCTACATATTTAAAAAAAGGAGAAAATAATATTTTTTAACTACAGACAGTAATGCATTTAAGGAAATGCCTGTAGAATTAAAAGAGTATCTTTTCATGTTTTCCAGAGACAGTAATATATTACAATTCCTCTGAAAAAAAAAAATATATATACACAGGTATCAATTCACAAACAAACACATATTAAAATATACTGTCCATTCCTTCTTTCACAGAATATTACTGCAGAATGGACAAGAATGGATGTAACTGCATTTTGTCTAAATAATACTGAAACTTTCACACTAATTTTAAAGTTTTAACACTAAATTTAATTGAAGAATAATAACATGAAGAATGATTTTGCACATTAATTATAAAAAAAGCTCTTTTCTTTAATTTAGCAATTTTTTGTGTCATCTGGTACCACTTATTTGTACATAATTCAAAATGATTTTTGAATTCTTGAATTTTAGATTGCTTGTTAACTTTTTACAGTAAGTGGTCAATGTTTTATTGAAAATATGTGCTTCAATTTGCTGTAACTGGTGCTTTGGCTACTTATTTGAATGTGAGGTTCCTTTGGGTGCTAAAACTACAGAATAAGCAGTTCTGGCACAAAAAAAGGAAAAAAGAAAAGAAAAAAAAAAAATAAAAGAAAAAAAAAAAAAAAAAAAAAAGTGATTCCTGCCTCAAAACTTTGCACACTGTTACTGCACAGAAAATAAAAACATTTACTTCAAAACCTGTAGATAAGTGTAGTAGGGAAATGCTTAAAATGTGTAATGCTGTGAAAAACACTGAAGACATGCTAAGACATTATTTCTTGTTAACATCCAAAAGAAAGTAGAGGACTGCAGCTACTACCAAGCAAAAAAATCATCTAGAGGGTATTCTGACTAAAGAACTCAAGATTTGGCACTAAGAATCACTGAAAGAAAAAAACCCAGCAATCTGAGTAATCAACTGGAAAAAAATAAATATAGCAAGAAGGTCTTTAGGGCTCTGAGTACTTTTGTAGATTAAATTTTCTTTATCAAATCTTGAAAATTTCTCCTCCCTCCACAAATTTGCTGTCTTTTTTCCTGTTGGGGGCCTAGTAGGAAGGTTTTTCCACACTATGATATTGCTAAGAGAAGACTAATTCCAGTTCCATAGTGAAAATACTGCTAGTTTCATTTTAAATTAACGTAGGTAAGTATCAGATAAAATAATGTAAGTAGCAGGAATTAGATGCAGTATTGCTCTACCACCTTAATTTCTGCCCTTTACTATCTGGTAGCTATTTCCAATCTGTCCATGTCATTCATGGAGATTAAAACACTTGGATATTTTTTACCTTTTTTCTCTCACTAGAATATAGCCTGGGGTTTTCTAAAAACACCAAAACTGTTCCATGTTATAACCAAAATGTTAGAATTCGTAAGCCTGGGTGAAAAAAACCCATATCACTTTCATTAAGAAAATACCTATTTTTCTAGTTTGGAAAAAGGTAAGCCATTTTTAATTGGCATCAAACATCTATAACTTCATATGTACAAGCACATTTCTTAGTTTGCTGATTTGTAGAGGTATGAACATATTAATGAAGAAGTGTCACCTACAGGTCATATCCTGTTTTAAGTAAAAACTGCATTAACCCTGCAGGTTAATAACTAAAGCACTGTTTTATTTACATCGAACTTAAGAGATTCTCTTTAAGAAGATGTAGAAAACAGGCAATTGCTGAAAAATACAGGTAATTTTTTTTTTTAATTGACTACTTATTTTTGTGTACAGTTGTGTTTTTGGGGATGGTTACACCATCAGATAAAGCAATAGGGAGCCATGCATTATCACTTGTGAAATCCAGACATTTCTATAAAAATGTCTGTGCAGTGATTTTTCAAAAAGACAATAAAATGCGTCATACAAATGCATACTTTTGGGAGGGACTGTAATCTTAAAGGTTTTAAATAAACTCGAGTCATATTTTCTCGGAAAGCAAACCTGGTTTCCTATTTTCTTCCATTATCCCTTATACTACTAAGCAGTGAAGAAAGATACTTCAAATTACCCTCTCTAGCAGGTTAACTACTAGCATTAGGGCCATAATCTGGCAAGAATTACTTCAAATGCTCAATTGAATTCACACAAGCAGCCACCTCCAAACACAAGGCAGTAGATGCACGCAGGGCTGTCAGAAGGGCAGGGACCATCACCCTGTGTCACCCTGTGGGAGCTGGAAGCAGACGTGAGCCCAATCTGTCTGAGTCACATCGGCTGCTGCTGCCAGGGGAGACCAAACGCCTGCAAAATTTCTTCCTGCACTTGCTAATTCTTTCTCTTCCCTGCCGTGGCTTTCATGTTCAGCAGCCTCCATCACAACTGCAGCCTCCCCTCCATCAGCCCAACAGGGCTGGGAACACAGGCTGCCTCCCCATCTGCTGCTAGCACACACCTCTCTGCTGGCAGGCATGCTGGGGACAGGTGGGCTCTTCTCCCCACTTCTGCTCTAGTGACAAAAAAGAGAATACAGCAGCAGTACCTAGAGCAAGCAAATGTCTCACTAGCAGAGCAGCTGGGCTACAGATTTTTCTATTCCAGGTGCTCGGTATCTTCAGAGTTTTCAGCCAAAGTGAAGAAGGATAAAAAGCGTCAAGAAACCTTTTCTTCTTAAAAAACTGATCTTTACGGAATTTTTCATTGTTAAATTTTTATTCTTAAGACAGTGTTTATCTCAATGTCCTCCAGTAAGCTAAAAGCAAACAAGACAGTAATGGACTGGCTCCTCAGCTAATGGAAATTGGCAGTAGGTCCTCTCAGAGGATAAACCTCAATTTTAGGTTTCCCTGGCAAAGGGAAAACCTCTTAGAAGTGCAGATTACAGCTTTACAGATTTTCTAGTTCAATGAGAGATGACCTAAAGATCTCCTATACAAGAAGAAACTCTGCTTTACTCAGAGCATTCTGAAAGGACTATATCCTAACAGGTCTCAGGAGGGGTCTTTGGAGTCCAGCCTTCTGCACAAATATATTACCCACAGACATGTGGCCTCACCTCATGAGCTGCAAACGCAGGGCAGCGCACTAACTTGTTCCCCAGATTGTTTTTCTCCTTGGAACTCAATAATCTGGGTTAGGGAGAAGTATTTTTCAGTCTTTAGGGGACTCATGTGTGTCATGGGCAAAGAAAATGAGAAATGAACACAGCAGCAATGCCATAGTTCCTGAAATGGCAAGAGAGCTGCTGGAGCTGAGCATTTTCACATAATCCTACTGGACAATGCCACAGCAACAAGGTCATAGTAGGGTTAAGGGGGAACACCCTCAATGTCAATTTAATACAGAGGGATATGAAATAAGAAAAGTAATGTTTTAGCCGTTATCTGCGCCTTAAATTGAGTACCTTTTCACTTTAAATAAGCATAATTTTTAAAAAAATCAAAAGCAAATACAAAATGTGTAATAGTACCATCAATTAAATTTTGCATAAGGTTTAACAACATTGTGCTGTTACCTATCAATTTACCTAGTCATTTACCCCTAGCACTGGAAAGGATATCTATTTGAAAGGAGGAAAGGGGAATCAGTCTATAAAGCCCTAAGAGATTCCCACAGTCGCATCAGTCTCACCATGGCAACAGGACAGCTAGGACACAGCCACAGGGCTACTTGTCCCTCTGTCTTGGGCTTGAGCAAGACCCCTCTGGTGCTGGACAAGCCTTTGTCTCTCCCATGTTTCTCCCATTATAGCCTCCAGCATCCTTTGTATTTGCAGCTCATAGCTAACAGGTCTGGCTGTGCTCAGCACTTGCAGGTCTTCCCTCTGGCACCTCTTATCAGTGACAACCTTCTTGAAACCATTGATTTTGGGCAATAGGAAAAAAGCTCTGAGAGGAAGGGGGCTTTACAAGACTGCTACAACTACAATTCTTACCTAAACACTTACAAGTACCTGAGACTAATTCAGTCAGCCCACATGACAAATACTTAACTCCCAAGCTGTGTCTTCTGCCTGTATCTTGACAAAGAAATCCTTCCAAAACTGATATATGTCACTTGAAATTCTGTGTTTTGGCCTTTGCCTGCAAGCTGTCTAAAAGAGTTTACAGGAAAATAATTCGGCTTTGATTTTTTTTTTTTTCTCACTGTTTGGTGTTGTCCACAAATTCCTATTAATTTCAGTCACTCTGTTGAAATGATTAACACTGCTCTCACCCTGATTGACCTGCATTATGAGAGAGCCAATTATGCCACAGGAGTTTTGGCAGCCTTTGATACCAACAACCAGCAGGGATTCCGGGCATAGCTCCATGGATAAGAGAGTTCTTTGGTGTGCTGAGATACCATCCTCCCTGGGATCTATGACGATTCTATGCCAACTCTTTTGTGATGTGCAAGACCTCCTTTGCCCTTTCTCTGCAGAGACTGCGGTTTGGAGAATGAGTTTCTTGGTTGTTAAAAGGTTTGGGTTTTCCAAATCACCATCTTGTAATTACACATAAATTAAGCGTTTTTTAGTCTTTGCCATTTCCTGGCTTAGAAGAAGGAAAAGCTTGATGAAGTCTGCTTCACAGAAGGCAGAAGCAATGTGGCAGATTAGCACATGGAGAGGTACTTTTTGACTAGGTGGGAGTAACTTTAGCTATAAGGGTTGAAACACCATGAACTAGCTTGGAATTTTCAATTACTTTGATTTTCAAGTACTAATCCTGGCTCAAGACACTTTCCAATTACAGTGACTTGGAAAATATGGTTTCTATTGCTGCTGTGATCTCACCTGTGCCTTAGAATCCCAGTTGGGAGGACAACCTGCAGCAAAAAGGCTAACTGGATAAACTCTTGCAGACTGCATTCTTAGAGCAATATTTTACATGCACAAGTTGTACAACCATAATAAACTTTCTGCCTCTATACACTTTCACATAACGTAAACCTGTCACAGTTTATGCTCTTTAGAAGCCATAAACATCCTAAGAGAGTTCCAGATTTCCATGGACATTTTGAGAAAAAATGATGGCCCCAAAGGATTAGTGTCTGGGAACAGCACAGAAGCCTTACAGATTTGGAACCTTTCCCTCCAGCAGCTCACAAAAGCTTGAACTTTCTGAAGCTCACAGTATAACACTATAATCTTTGCCAAATATTAAGCATTACTACGATATAAATACACAGCTACATCAAACATACACAGAGGATACATCAACATAAAGCCCACAAAACATATGGCCAGGTAGACACAGCTATGAAAGTACATTGGAGGCAGAATATAGATCCACTGTGGGCCTTGCAGTTCTGTACAATAATAACCATGGTTAGGTAAACAAAGTCTTTGTTGTGCCTAAATCTTGCTCTAAAATTATGCTAATGATGACTAATCCTTGACTCGAATGAGCAATCAAACTAAAGTACAGAATCCTGAACAACATGTATTTTTAAAGCTTTGAGTAAATACACATTTCCAGGGACACAATATTCTGTATCTTGGGAGGAAAGGAAAAGGAGCAGAAACTAATTTGGATAAGGGTAAAGTATTTAATAGAAAGCTATTATTGTGGCTTTTAAATATATAAATAGCTGTTTCCTTGTTTCAGCTTGTTAAACAAAATGCAGGCCCTCTTAATATTTGTCAGCTGCAGATTGTAACTGGGTTCAAATTCAATAAATCACTCTAACTAAAATTAATTAAAGTTGTATTTTTATTCCTAAGAAATTTCTGCAAGTAATGTAAACAGTATTGAAACCTCAGACTTTTTATATGGGACAATCCAGCAGTAAGAGAAGATAAAACTACACCAAAAAAATATGTGCTCTCTCCTAGTGCTTAAAAAGAATAACCAAAACCTTTTGACAGCACAGGCAATAAATTCACACCAAACTTTCTCTGACACATGCAACACTCAAAGAAGATAATCCCAACAAATTGTATTATTGCTATAGTAATGTGACAATTTGCAGCTAAAGATAAAATGGGTTTGTGTCTGTTACTTCAGTGACACTTGACAGTGTTGAATAATGATGCAGCTGAACATCCTTTGGACAACTGAAAATCTCTTCATCTAAGACAAGACAGCTGACATTTGCGACAAGTAGCAGCAACTTTGATTTTTGGATGTCATATGAAAAATACATCACTGTGTTGTAATGTTAAGCATCAAAGCATTATTTACCTATGCAGGCTCCCAAAGGAGAAAATGGATTTCTTTTTGGCAATATATTTGTTACTTAAAGCAAAACAGTTAGGTAAACTTTAATGTGTGTAGGTACAGACTTGGAATATCTCTGTATGTCAAGGGTACAAAAGTCACATATAAATGACAAAAAATATGGGACAATCCCCTGACAGTTCCAGACCTGTAATTCCTTTAGGGAAAGAGACAATAAATGAAATGTCACTGTAGGACACAAAATAAAGATGAGAGGCTCCAAATATTCAGAAGGCAAAGAGCATAGAAAAAAGGCTTTATTGTCTAATGCTTGCTGCCTTTTACAAGGTGTTCCAATATAGACTTAATGTGATTGGTGAACAGGAATGACACCTGGTTAAACTAGAGAAACAGCAAAACACCTCCTGGGGAAAGATTGCTTTGAGAAAGGACAGTTGTTTACCAGGATTGTTTTGAGAAGAAATTTTCCTGAGAAAGTTAGCTGCTAGCAGGCTAAAATCTCTCAGACCCAGAAACCTCTCAGACCCAGAAATATCAGGACCACAATAAAGGGCTCTGAATTTGCTTGTGGCACAGAAAAACCCAGAAAAAAAATTTGATAACAAGGATTCTCGTATACTTTCACGGGATTTAGCCTCTCAAACTGTGCCCTTTGCTGCCACCACGTGGCCTTGCCGCAAGACACTTTTTGATACAGAAAAAAAAACTTTCCTCCTTTCATTTATGTTTCAAATGCAGACTTTAATAAATAAGGCACGCTGCTTATCTGTTACACAGCTCAAAATCAGTGCTTAATTTCAAGAATATAAGTGACCTAAGACAATAAATAAACACCCAAGTCCCTCACTTTTTAAAAAAGTATTCAATGGTACTTCAATAACAGATATAGTCACCAGATATTCAGCTCTGACTAGAAGAACAGTGACCTTATGTGTGGTGGATCGGTGCCCTACAATGTGAAGTACCTAAAAGGAAACATCACTGAAAAAGAAAATGCAACTTTAAAAAGACACATTCCAGTCTGTCACAAAATTTTTATTTCAAATAGTCACACTTTCACCCAGCAGACAGCTGTATGATATATATTCAAATACCAGCAACTTGTTCATATAATTATAGAATTGTTAACACTCAAAAAGACTTTCATGATCATCAAATCCAACTGTTAACTGAGAACCAGTGTATTTGCCACTGAACCATACCCCCAAGAGCCACATCTCTTTTGAACACTTCCAGACACTGTGATTCCACCACTCCCCTGGACAGTCTGTTCCAATGCTCAAAAACCCTTTCTGTGAAGTACTTTTCCCTAACATCCAATACACACCACCCTGGCACAATCTGAGGCCGTTCCCTCTCACTGTGTCAGTAGATGCCTGGGAGAAGAGATGGACCCCACCTCACCAGCTTCCTTTCAGGTCATTGTAGGTGGTGACAGGGTCTCCCCTAAGTTTCCTTTATTCCAGGCTAAACAACCCCAGCACCCTCAGCCACTTTTCTTATGACTGGCTCTCTAGACCCTTCACCAGCCTCATGGCCCTTCTCTGGCCATGCTCCAGCACCTTTCCTGTAGCGAGGGGCCCAAAACTGAACACAATATTCAGCTTGTGCTCCTCCCTGCAAACTACAGTCTCTACTGCTACATTTTTTTAAGGGATATATTCACACTTTTTTAGCTTTCCTGCACTAAGACACATGTGAAATGTCCTTAAAAAAATACTTAAAAAAAAAAAAAATTGGCAACTGTAAAATATAACTTTTTTAGATACAGTTATATGACAGAGCTTTCAATCACAGGTTTCTCAAGCCCTCAAAAGGGCTTTTGCTGTAATCATCCATGCTGGCATAATGCAGGATGTATGACTTCCCTGCTTGTGTGCCAGAAAGGGATTTTCATTGAAGAGACCAAACATCTGACATAAAGAAACTTGTGAGAATCCCTCTGGTGCCAGCACCCAGGGAAAGGTGATCCAGAGACATTGTAAGGAGAAAACAAAAAAAGCAGGAAAAGAATGTTTTTCACTTAGTCTTGTAGACAGGAAGGCTTCATAGCCCTTGTATTGGAGGATGTATAATCTGGGATGCCTGCGTTTCCTGGGAGCCCACAGGCTCAAAGGTCAGTTTCTCTCCACAAACACCATAACCTTCATGCAGGCAAACTCTCACCTTCATCCTGGAAACCAGTCTCTCTGGTGACAGTCTTTTCAGTAAGGCACTGTGGTAAAAGATATAGACAGAGCTGTTCTTTTGCACACACGTACAAGCCATGAAGCAAATAGCTTTCATAAGGATTACATTTACTCAGGAAAAAGTAATGCACTCCTTGAAACACTTCATTAAGGCAATATGGAGCAGTTGGCTTTGATGATGTTCATTGTAGAAACCCTCTTTTCCAAAGTACTACATACACATTGTTCTACCCCAGCTTTGAGAGGACTGATGCAAGAGCTCTGTTTTACTGATTATTTAAGTTTTGTTGTTTGAGACTGAAACTGTTCCATATCCTTTCTTGCTGAAATGGAGAGCCAGCATGTCTGTAATTAGCTCTCAGCCCACTTTGAAAAAAGCCATGCAATTCCATAAGCACACTATGGTGAACCTCCCAAAAGAATGATAACAAATCCAGAGTTGAGGTATAAGCTCTAGGAAAGGAGAGGTTTCACCCCACAGAAAGCAAGAGGGCACATTGTCTGACACAGCTATTTTAGTACTAGGCTGTGCCTATTTCCATGGATGTGGATGCTGATGGCCACACAATCTCTTCAGTGCAGCTAATGGAAGCTTGTAACAGATACAGGAAACAGGAATGCGGACAAGGACAAATGAAATCTGATTTCCAGACATGAGTCAGGCTTTCAAAATTCTTAACGCTTTGTCTAAGAGTCAGCTGCTTTTAGTTAATGGAACATTAGAAATACCAAATATAAATCTTAACACAATACCAATAATAGTATGACTATGTAAATAGGGAAACCAGAAACCTGCAATGCTCCCCTCTTCCTCACCCTAATTATCCCACCAGTTATTGAGCACCTACTCATATTTACCACGTCATTACTGTGATCATTTCATAAAACACTCAATGAGTCTGCTCCTTCACCTGCCTGGACCAAACCAATACATTTATTTAGTCTTCATGTCACAATCTCACGATTATCCCAGCTGATCTGTGCTTCTGTTCATTCAGTGACAGGCAGTCTGCCTCCTTTTGCTTTATGTCACATTGTTTACAGGACTTTGAACACTGCACATTTTTGTTGACATGCTTAACACACCACACCACAGCCCATTAGAAAACTCATCATTAGTCTGTTGGTATGGCTCTGATATTCTGGTAGGAACAAGGAATTTAATTATTTGCATTGTTCTTCAACTCACAAATACTTTGGATTTCTTATTCCTTGCTGGGAAGTCTTCAGATGCTACCTTGCGTTTCACAAATAACATTGCTGTGGGTTTTTGTCCAATGAACTTATTTGTACATATTAGATGACTAAAAATGTAGGTTTCCTCAGGAAAATCAACACATGAAATTGGTGTTAATTTTGAGATAATAGGAGAAAGCAGGTCTTAAGCCAGAAAAATAAAGAGGTCCATTTAAAATAAATCCATATATAATAGATGGCTATTCATCCCTCAGCCAAACATAGTTTTGCTCTGTCAGAGAACCTTATGGGAAAAAAAAAATTAAGAATATTCTAAACAAACTGGATCTGCAAATACTATTGTACATAACCAAAACAGAACTATACTACCCATTTAATATCCATGAGCTTCCTAAAATTTAGATGTTTCAATCACTTTTAGCTCTGAACTTCCTCCCTAGGCACAATAGTGATGCTTAATCTTATAAATCACTCAGCCTTAACTTCAAATCAAATTTGTTTAGCTATAATTTTAAACTAAAAAAAAAAAAGAAGATATCATTAGTACCATGGTTTAACAGTTCCTAACATTAGTCTAGCACTCCATACTTTTATCCTCTTGGCTAATTAACCAATTAAATTACTATTCTACCTAAATTCAGAAAGCAGAGGAATAAAAGAGTTTATAGTAAAGTATATTCTAGAGCGAAAGAGACAAAAGGAAGTTCTGGAACCTACCTCATATTCCCTGCCATAATGAGGAACAGGTTATAAATGTGAGAAAATATGAAGAGGAAGAGGATGGTACTGAAGAACATTGTCATCCAAGACCCATGGTCCTCTCGAAACATCTTCAGACGGAGCAACTGACCTATGGCACAAAAATTATGAGAAGGCGTATTTTAGTTAGTCAGTAAACACATGTTTACATTGTAATAAAACCAAAATAAAGTAGAAACTGTATTTCTTCCTATATCAAATTATTCCACTGTGTGTGAGGAGCACAGACGTAGCATCACGCAGATGAATTACCCTTCTGTAGTTCTGCATGAACAGATATTATTGCTACAAAATTACAAATTACTTGCAATCCAAAGGGGGGGGAAAAAAAAAAGAATGCAACAATAACTTATTAATAGCAGTATTTTTAAGAGATTATGAGAAAGACCACAAGCCATAAAAATGTATTTCAAATGCTAAGAAAAGTTACTGATTCATACATTATTTTCCTTTTTTGTGTCTAAGACAGCGTGAAGTATTTGAGGTCTGTCCACTGACAAACATTTTTTCCTTCCTTAATTTAATTTGGAAATCAAATTATGAATCTGTGTAGAATCTTGTACTGTATGTTTTCCTTAGACCAAATCACTTTAACCATTTGATATGATATTTTACTTTATTCTGCAAAGAACACTTTTTTTCCAAAGAATACTGGTGTGTGTAGCCACTTGAAAAGCTCTGCTTGTTCTCACTACTGGTGTTAGGTGAAACTTTTACAATATTTCTGCTGCAAATATATTTTTCCTGGGCTAGCTTTTCTTCTCTGTCATCTCTTACCTTTAGAGAATTGTTCAGAGTATTGAAAACCTCACCAGCACAAGAGATGGGAATTTGCTTTTGCAAGGCTGAAAGTGCCACAGCAGAGCCAACGGGGTAAAGGAAGACAACAGATAATTCAAGCAGCAAGGTGAAGGACAGTATCTAAGAAGGAGACAGTGCAATCTGGTGCTAGATGTCAAAAACAGGGAGAGCAGAGGTAATATGAGGAGCTGGACAGGAAGTGTCAAGTGAAGTGATATAGCAGACCGGGACGTGAAATGGTCTGGGATGGAGGGAATCTCTCTGAGCTGGTTGTTGAACTACCAAGTCCACATTTAGCATTGATTAGGGCTGGACACAGGGGGAATCTATAAAGTGGGAGAAAATAATAAAAAATTTGAAGTACTCATTCAGGCAGAGAGGAAGATCCCAGGACTGGTTTTTGCTGCTGAAGATGGAGATGCAGGTTTAGGGGAGGAAGACTTGAGGAACTGTAGCAGGTATAAGCTGTGGGCTGAAGAGATAGGACATGACCTCTGGATTAAGCTGCTGGAGGATGAGAATAGTTTGACAAAGCTGAGACTTGGGAATGATGTGGGAACCATGAGGCAGAAGAAGAGACAGGTGGCTGTAGGGGGGCTGAATGAAACCCTACGATGGGACAAGAGGAACACAGGTCCACAGACCAGTCCAGCAGTGGGCAGCAACAAGGATTCTGTGAGTGAAGAAAGGTGAAGAAAGGAAAAGTCACACACAAGTACATGCCCCAAGCCCCTGCACTTCTATGCTTTCTGTGCTGGAAACCATGACTGCCCCAGGCCTAGCTGGACTGAGGATGTCCCATAAGTCTGTCCTTCCCTAAAGAGCAAGTGGAGGCTGCTATGGCAATAGCATATTATCCTGACTTACTGAGAGGAGGGGCTTAATGATAAAAGATATCTCCCTTGCAGTGTGATACCTGCTCTCTGAACAGCTGCCACTGCATATGGAATATTACCAACACCTTGGATAATAAATAGTACTTGCAAAATAGAGTTGTGATTTCAGAAGGTCCAGATTAATGGAGAGAAAAAACACAGCCTGGAATCTAGACTTCTGTAAAACAGATAACTCCAACTTTTCTAAAACAGGTAAGAGAAAGATTTAATACATATTCATTGCACCTATACTCTCTAAGACAATGCTTTTTCCTATTTAGTTATTACACACTAATTAATACCTAAAAATATATAAATGTCATATTCTTAAAATAATATTTTCATAAATACTGTCTGCAGTAGGCAAATTTTTCCACTTCAACTTTCCTTCTACTGTAGCTTGTGTTTGCCATAAAGGACTTCATTAACTCTTAAGCAGGGTTCATCAACATAATTTTTTAATTAAAGAAATAGTACTTTAATCACAATACTGATATATAAAAACAAAAGGAATTGGATATTAGCGCAATCCTCTTACCTAACTGCTCACAAATGTTGCAGATTTTACTTATTGTTCCCATTGTACCAGTATGTATAACATGCTAAAAGCAATTAAATTAAAATATGCTAAATCATCCACCTAATGCTCACATTGCTTTATATATCCTTTCATATCAATTCAGTTGACATAAAAATGGGTTGCATCAGATGATTACTTAACAGGTAAGTTGTTCAAGTAATGCTTTTTTATAACAAAACCTAGGACTCTGTATAATGATTTTTTTATAAAACTAGTTAAAAGGTTTCGCTTTGAAAGCACACATAACAGAAATACTCTGGGGTGTAAATGGTCAGAAATTTGGGAAACCTATCTAGTAACTGGAATAGACTTGTACTAGATTAAAGTGCAATTCCAAACAGCCCAACAAAATTCTCAGAGTAATTCCAGAAAAATGAAACAGTTTATGTAAAATTAGGACTTTTACTATAAATATTAGCAAACAAAAAGTAGCAAGGGGCAAAGACAGTAGATATGGAATAATATTTCATAAAATAAGCTTTTGACTCAACTTTCTTTTTTTGTCTTTTTTTACTTCAGGAAAAATTAGTTGCTTATTATGAACTCGTTAAAAATGTAAAATAAACCCCAACAGGTATGACAAAAAAGAACATGGATATATTTACACATAAAAATTTATATACTTAAAAAAACCCAAATAAATGTGTTAAGCCTAATGGACCTTTCAAATACAAGTTAAATGCCATATGAATGACTGCCAGTGATAAACTGTGAATTAACTATATACAAAAATCAAGATTCTTCCGTCATAATGTTTCCTAGCTCCACCAGGCATTTCCTCAAAATGTAATTTTTTACTGCAAACAAGTCTTTTTATCTGCTCCAAGGCTTTGGAGAACATCAATGGTACTAGGGGAACACTGGGGAGCAGAGATTTCAGCATTTAGGGTCCTGCAACAAACCAGGCAGTAGCCAACCAGTATTTTTTCCAGCCCAAGAGGAAAAACTCAATGGGCAGATACAAAAACTTGAATCAAACAGGTCACTTTTTAAAAACTAAAGCTTTTCTAGTATCTTTAGATCCACAGTCCATAGGACAGTTGCACTCATTAAATTGCAGAAGCAGAAACAAGAGAAATAGTAAGTTCTTACCCATGCATTTAGCATGCTTTCTTGTCTTAATTACGAGTGATGGAAACCATAAATGTCAACCATTTGACATTGCATATTTGTAATATTCTAATACCAAGCTCTTCATTGAGTCAGGTATATTCCTTTAATTCTGGGTGCCTCATCAAGGGATTGCTCTTTCTGCCCACTTAGTGTTCAGGGTCATCTCCACCAATGACTGAAACTGTTCAACTGAAAAATTAACCTCAATAAATGGGAAGGTTTTTTTACACCTTGAAAACCAATTCTACTTTCATCAAAGTTTGGCAAGTCTGGTTTTAGCCCATACTAACAACATAGGCGCTCTATAATGTCATGGTGCTGCTGCTCATTCCACCCCAATACAATATGCATATGTGTGTTGGCTGGCTTTGCTTAAGAATACATGGACTTAGCAGTGAATGCTGCAATGTCCACAAAAAGGAATTTTTCTTAAAATACAGATGCAAAATGTTGGATTCCAACTGTGAAGACAATCTAGTCATATCCTGTAGCTTGAGTTATTCTGTTGGTGCTAAGACAATAGACAGAAAACTCGCTATTGTCTGATATAAAAAACTTCTGAAAATTATTACAGCGCATATCTTCTGAATGTCAGGGTAGCTCCAATGGCTTCAGCATAGAACAGGATATGCTGCCTGTCTTCCTGCATGCAGTCAGACAGCATCCTTGATTGTCTAAGGCTTTAAATCCTCCTGATGGAAGACCAGGAGATCCTGGAATAGCATCAAGCAGGGAGTCAAATGCCTTGTGTTTTCCTCTTGCGTATTAAGTTACCTCAGGAATGGTTCTTTTTATCTCTGCACCTGTTCCCCTGTGTCCACCCTGTAAGTCACTCACTTCAATTGCAAAGCACAGTTTCAAGAATCTAGTCTTATTTATGATCTCTGTACAACAATACAAGGAATTAATAGGAGACAGGAAAAGTATTTTAGAAAACCAAATTCAAATAGGAATCCCAAGGTAGACATGTGGGAAATGTCTACACAGACATATTTTCTGACTCTCTGAGCTCCAAATGACCTTACACAGCTGGGCAGCTCCATCCCTCATCCCCTCCAGCTACAAAACCAACTTCATACAGCTCAGCCCTGAGAGCAGCCCAGCAAACTGAAGGTGATGAAGGAGGAGAGGGATTTTGTTTTGTTCAAGTCTGTGACTGCCCTAACACACTTACAAGGCTGCACATCCAGACTTTATCCGGCCAACTTAAAGCAAAGCAGAGCAGGTGGCACAGCTGTTGGCCTCCCTCCATTTACACCTACCTATAGCCCTTGGCCAGAAGCTTAGTAAGATCAGGAACCTGGCATTGCAATTCCCTGATGCAGCTTTGGCCATACTGCTTGTAGCCAGTTTAGGACTTATTTATACTGACTGCCAACACAACTTGAAATCAAGCGTCTGGTGCCTTCATTTGTAAGTATTGAAAAGGAAGGCAGAGAAATAGAAAATGCCATTTAATTCCAAGAACACACAAACTCTAGCCAAGAGGATTTTAGGAAAATATAAATTTCCTATACCTATTCAAACTACTTTTAATTGAACATACCATGAGAAAATGTTACTTAACTATGCTAAGTAACATTTTAAAGAATTTACAGGATTATCTTATAAATTTCAGCAGAACAAAACAATTACATAGTTTGCATAATTTTTTTATATTCACAAAGGCTATGGAGCAGCGAAAGTATAGCTACCCTAGGTTAAAGTCCAGTGCCTCAATACTTTAGAAAATACATTTATAGAACAAACACTTCCCACCTGTGAAATATGCTGTGAGTAGAACAGATGGTTTTCTATCTACATAATTTCCTGGAAAGTCATTTGACTGCCTTTGTTGCTGAGCTCCTAGAGAAACCACCCTCCTAATTTTGTTGAGTACAGTCTAAACTAGCTTTTTGTCAGGTAACTGACTGGACTATAAATTTACAAAGCACAATAATGCAGTCTTTACTTAGTAGGTCCTCACTGCAGCTTCTGTTTGTTGTATTTTGACCCATGTGCATGAACATACCTTTGGAAAAGTCTTATTGTATTAAGCTTGACATGAAAGCAAAGCATTAAGTTAGGACAAAAAAAACCCCACTACTGCCAATGTAATGGCTGAAGATATTTCAAAATTTTCAGTGAATCAATAACTTTGTGAAAAGGTTCTTTCTTCCATCAAAGTGTGGCCTGCACTGATGAAAATTTTTTTCTGTCATCCTAGCAAGCAGCGTAGTGGACTCTGATCTATAAATTGCTGTCAACTTGGACAGACCTCACAGTCCAGCATTGTTTGGAAATTTTCTGGAAACATAACAAACTGCAATAGGTGACAGCTCATTCTGACAGAATATTCCAGCCTTTAGTTTTATTAGGAGTAAAAAACCTGCTGGAATTAAGCATAAGACTTTACAAACATAAAAAACTTGCTTTGGAAAATACACTGCAGATCTATATTCCACATATTCCATAATGGGAATTGATACAAAGTAGGCCATAAAGTTAGACAAAAAAGATATTCTCTAACCCTACCAAAGCACAATATTTTAATCCTGGGACAAATATTTACAGAAGAAAATAACAGAAAAAGGTAGAAAAAAAAAGAACTTTGTCTAGCACTTTAGACTGAAAAGTTTCTGTGGCCTTCACTAAAAGCAGAAATTCATCCTCATTTTTCTGATGCTATTTTCTTGATCTCAGTCATAGCTCACTGCACAGCTGCCCACATGAAACTTGCCCCTAGGCCCCATATGGATGCTCAAGGCAATCAAAGCAATGATGGAATGAGCATGGGCAATTACTGTCCTTCTGTCACCTCCTCTGGTCTTTCCAAAGATAGATACAGACACATTAGCAGCCAGAGGACACTGCTCCCACTTAGGAGTGCACACTTTATTCCTGGCCTCCATCATACACTACAGTAAATAGCAGAGAGGAAAGTACATAAAGCTTTGCATATAAGTTCGTGAAGATCTGCTTCTGTGGCTGTTGGAGAGTATGCTGCATTACCTACTTGTAGTAGGTAGTTTACATTTTTTTCAGGTAGAGGAGAGAGTTTGTACATTATGCTATGTTCTGAATTCTTTTGCCAGTTCAAACACACTGAATTTAACTTCTAATTTTTGAATTTTAAATGCAATGTATCCAACTCAATTTTTATTTTAAAGGCTGTTGGTCTCTCTTTTCCCTTCAGGCATACTCCATGGACAGATGATGAATGGTACATGCATTGTTTTCATTTGCAACAGAAATCCTAAGCTGGAGTGGTACTGTTATTTGCTGATTGTGGTTTGCCTTTTCACTTTATTAACAGGATTTCTAGGCAATATACTTGCACTACGACATTATGTTTACTGCATGAAGACATGGAGTACCAATACTGTATTTCTCTTTAATTTGGCACTGTGTGACTTTACTTGGACTCTCATGGCACCCTTTTCAGTATATTATAATATCCAGAAGTTTGCTATCTATTTCAACCAAGCATTTTATCAGATCATAGGACTGTTTTTTAGTGTCAATATCTATGGAAGTGTGTATTTCCTGACACTCATCAGCTTTGACAGATACATAGGTGCTGTTCATCCCATCAGTTCATTGACATGGTGGGACAAAGAGAAGGCTGTGTTTTGCACCATCGGGGTATGGATCTTCATAGTGATTGCATCACTGCCGGAGATTTACTACACAGTTGCAGCCAGAAGACAGCATGACATCATAAATTACCTGGGTAGCACTGACAAACCATTGCAATTTGCCGTGCCATTCACATTCTCCAAAATTGTACTGAGACTCCTAATTCCAGCCACAGTCATCTTTACATGCTATATGTTGACTCTCAAAGCATTACTACAATTCAGTAAACGCCAGCAAAGAAGGAACAGACTTGTTAGGCCTCTGTTACTGATTTCAGCTGCCATGATTGTGTTCGCTGTTTCTTTCATACCTTACCACGTTATGATGATGGTGATACTAATTTACAGAATTAATTGTCAACCACCCTGTGAGAATATAAGCACATTAAGTGCCATTTACAAAGTCACAGAGATCATCTGCAGCATCAACAGTTGCCTCGACCCAATCATTTTTACAACAGCAAATAAGACATTCTATCAAAGAATTAAAAGTATAAAATGTCATCCCAAATGCCAGTACTGCTGTTGTCTGACAGGAAGGGTAAGGGACATCACTCTGTCCCTGAGAACAATGACTTAAACACCAGTCTACAAAGACTTGCATCTCCAACTGCTCCTTTGGCTTTGTGTCATCAGACCTATTTCATATTTGGTCTCCTGTATTGTACAGATATTTCTCAAATAAGCAAGAATACACAGAAATGCAGAGTAAAACTTAACATGACAAGAAACACTAGCAGCTCCTAGCTTTACAGAATTGGCACTTTTAATATTGTTTTAAAATACTTTTATTTATTGTGAAATAATACTTCTATCTGTATGTACATGCAACATGGAATTAAAAATGATGAAAAGTTCTAAGGAAAAGTTCTAAGTTCTCCTTTAATTCTGGGCAAACAATATACACCAAGATTAAGAGCAGACATTGTTGAGGAGCCTCCTTATAGTTTCTGTTAATTATTTCTTCATCTGTTTGTAAGTGCTGTTGTGATTGTGATTGTGCAATTAATAACTGTCAGAATGCTTACAGCTGAACTGCTTGAGCATTTGCAGAGAGGCTTTCTACAAGTACTTCACGTTAATGCTGCTTGCACTAGAGTTCCACTGGCAGTGGAACATCATTAACCCAGGAAAGTGCAGCACATTTCCAAAAACAAACAAACAATAAATACTAAAATAAAGTCCCTGAGGATAGTCAGAGCCACAGTGAATCTGCTCATGAAATAAACAAGCATGGATTACAGAGCTGTGCTCTCTTCTCCCAGGCAGCAGGGGTTCCCCCCAAAGCCCAGGCAATTACAGATGTTTGTTAATAGTGCTCTGCTTCAGGGGAGCCTGTGTTCTGCCGTGAACTCCGAACTCCTCAACAGGGAGAAGTCTGCACTGGAAAAGCTCTGAAATAAAAAGGTGGCTGAGCTGCAAGAAGGGTAAGAGATGTCATTACAAAGAACACTTCTTCTCCTCTTCCTTTGGCATCCTCAGCATCACAGTTTCAGGCCAGTCCAAGATAATTAGACTAAAATACATTTTAGTCATTCAACCAGCACAACAGTCATCAGAACATCCACCTTCAAGAGTCATTAAATATGTGTTCTTTCATCACACTCTATGGGCAAAATAACCGTGTTCTAATAATCAGCCACCTGCTGACTTGTTTTCTTGCCAAGTTCCACACATTACCTTGTTAAATATGAAAGCCCATGTATCAATGAGCACATTAACTTTACTTTCAAAGTTACTATGACAAAATAGATTTTAATATATTTTGTACAGTCTTAATTCTTTAATTTCCACAATTTTAATATAATTTTCTCCTTGTATATATTAGAAAATTATTCTATTCTACATGGGGATTCAATCTCTCTTGTTCTATGTTTCAATTGTATGTACTAAGTATATAGATATAAATACAAAATCTAGAATTTTTTTTAATTGTGTGTAACTGTGTCAAGAAAATGATCTGGTCCTGATAATCTGAAACACTTTACAAGTATTGGAATGTACTACTACACTCCCAAAATCCCACAGAAAAATTGCATGCCATGTGTATTTACCTCATTCTAAGTACTGCTTCTTTCTTTTGATATTTCCAGTTATTTCAATTTTTCTTACTTTAAAAGAAAAATATTCTTATTTAAAATTTAATTATCTATTGGGAACACACCTCCATGTCTGTTTGCCTCCATTGTCTGTGTCCAAAAGTTCTATAAAGTTCATTAATTATCCATCAATAAAGCCATCCATAACAGAGGTCCCAAGATGCTCACACACATAAGAGAAAAAGGGGGGGGGAAAAGATAAGAAATTACCTCGTGATTCTAAAAAGATTAGTCTCAACCAACCCTGAATAATGAAGAACAGAAGGAAAAAAGGCAGATAAGAGCATTGCTACGAAACACATCTGTGCCACAGTGCCTCTGTTGGCTGTTCTCCCAGCCTGGACATCTCACACAACAAGCCTTTGTCTTGGGCTGAGTCTAAAAGCACTGCTTTTATATAATCTTTAAAAAAAAAAAAAATCCTTCCATCTCTTACGCTAAGCTATTCCTGTTTCTCATGATATTTAGCACTGAATATACT
The DNA here is from genome assembly GCA_013400275.1 of Rhadina sibilatrix. Classification (NCBI taxonomy): domain Eukaryota; kingdom Metazoa; phylum Chordata; class Aves; order Passeriformes; family Phylloscopidae; genus Rhadina; species Rhadina sibilatrix. Next base: position 112,912 of record VWYO01019044.1, read on the forward strand.
CTAGTAGCTGATAAGGGTTCTAGACATTTGTTTTCCTGATTATAAATGGTTATGTAATCAATTAAACACACTTTTAAAAAGCATTTTTGTTCAACTAGGCTGATCTTATGCTAATGTTGCCCTGATTGAAGCCAAAGGTTTTCTGCAAAGTAAGAGTGAAAAGGCACAAGACATCTGTTCATATTTACTTGCTTATATTTTTACTTTGAAATACATGGTCCTAAAATGTTTTATTATAATATTACCTGGATAGAATGGCATAAACAAATAAAATTAAATGTTTATTCCATTTTGCTACAATAAGTGAACAATAAACTAAACAGCCAAGAGCCAAAGTAAACATCTTTTACTACGACAAGTATGTTGCAATATTGGTTTCTCACAGATCTTTGTTTGGATTAAATCTGAGGACATGGTATCCAGTTAAATACCTAACTATTACGAGTTTGAACACATTATAGTATATTTTAATAATGTATTAGCCTACAAAACTGACTGCAAGGTCTAGGTAGCTTTTTTGTACCTTATCTAGATATTCTAACGTCATAATACATTCAATGAACACAAGAGAGAACATGGCCTGAAAGGTTTGACCTTTTATGTATGTACTCAGCTGTTGTCAGAGAAGCAGCTTTCTCATTTACTATTGTACATTCAACATTGTTTCATAAGCAAAAATTGTTAAACCAAAAATCTCTAAGTTGAAGAGAAATTTTGCTACAAATTTCCCAAAGTTGCTAAGGAAAACAATTTTTATATTCTCTATTTTTCTTTGTAATACTTTCATCTCACAGAGAAACTACTGAAATGTTTACTTATTAAGAAAGGAGCTTACTTTTTTTTTTAAATAAAACTATTCAGATGTTCCTAAAAGTTTGGTTTTCTCTTCAATATACATAGATGAATGTATTCTGATATCAAAGTTTTTCTTTGCCATGCCTCAGAATCACCGCACTTGGCAAAAAACTATAACAAACAATACCACAATGCTATTAAAATACTTTGCTATTGTACAATGCTTTCATCTGTGGAAGCCAGATCTCTTTAGGCAGGAGAAGAAACATGCCTAGGCTGATTCTACAGCTGGAGGAACTACAGCAGAGGTAGGTGATATGGCTAAGTCCATCATCTGCCTTGTAAAGAAATGCAGCCTCTCTGCTCCTGCTTTAGTGAGACATCCAAGACCCTGAGTGGCCAAGTCTCCCTGTGCTCTGCCTGGAGCCTGCAATCAAGAGATGATGGGATGTGCTGGTCTGCTGCAGAGACCTATCAAACCTACAGCCCTCCCAAGTTCACTTTCCAGGACTTCTCCCAGCTTGGCACTTACCAGCTCAGTCCCTTCCACTTCACATGAGTCAGCACAGATGGGGCTTCCTCCAGCTGGGAAAGGTGAACCCTAATCAGGGACTGCAGTTCTCAGCTTTTGCAGTCTAAGGTAAAATGCAGCCCAATCTCTAATGTCACAAAGGTAACAGTCAAGGTCTCAACTACTAACCCAGCTCGAAAACTGATGTCCTCACACAGAACACTGTGTGCTAAGACAAAGGGAGCTCAGGATCTCTGGTTTCCCACCAGTTCAGCCAACGCTGGTCAGAAGATTGATGTCCATAGCCAGGTGTCTTTTCACTGGCCTTCTAGTGCAGCTTGTTTTACCTGATTTGGGTGGTCTAAAGGGCCTCATCTGAACTAGAGACTGCAGGTGAGTGCACACAGGTGAAATGCATAGCACTCAGCCATCCTTAGAGAAAGAAATGCCATTTTAGAAATGGCACATAGCCTGTAAAGATTTCTTGCTGCTTCTCAAAGAAGAAAAGAATGGACTTGTTCAAAAGTCTTTTAATACCAAAACAGGAACAGGAGAGTGGACTTCTGCTGCTGCAAGGAAAGAGCTGACATTTTCTTTTCTTATGGATTAGCCAAAGGCAAGAAAGAGCCATGTGGTGCTGCTCAGTGCCATCTGCCATCCCAAACGTTTTGGGGGGGTCCTGAAGGCACCTCGTCTCTGCTTTACATTAATGTCATTGCTATCACCTAGAAGCAATACTTCAGGCTGCTGATTTGGAAGAGTTGTAAAATGCAGATAATGTGGGAAGACTTAAAGTTATGCCAGAATTAGTGTGTAGGCAGGCTTAATTCTGAATTTTTCTGTGCCTCTCAATTTCCTTTATAGAGATTTAGCCTATAATTTTAATTTTAGACTTTACTATTACTGATGTTATTACTTCAGGCTTAAACAATTGTGCTGATGCAGATAAAAGGAAACTTGTAAAAATAGATATTGATTTCCTGTAATGTTTTAGAACATTTTTAGTGGGGAAGTAACTGAAAACCCTGCATTAACAACAGAAAATGCTAACGCATTTGTTCCTGAGGTGCAGATTTTTAATTCTATGTGACTCAATCCCAGGTTACAAAACTAATATGAAAAAATAATTCTCTTTTTAAATGCCCTCACTGCATAATAATAATTTAAAAAAAAAGTTAGTTAAAGGGCACTTATTTATATTTTTGAACTCATTATTCTTTTAGAATTTTTAGTACTATTAAGAAACCTGGGGTTTTAACTGCCAAACCTATGTAAGCAATTTCACGATCCTCCTTATGTTTTAATTTTAGAGCTAAAATGTTTTATCACCATATCTGTCATGCCTCCAGAAACTACATTTTCCTTCCTTGAATTTTTTGGAATCCAAACTTCATAGCAGATAAAAGAAACATAGCAGTATTTTTAGCCTGTATAATGCTGATGCTGAACTCTGCAGGGAAGTGCTAAAATCTCTGTTCTTCAATACCAGTTTAATGATGCTCTGCAACAACTTGTCAAAATAATCAGGGTTTTTCTATACTGTTTGTTCTTTTCTCCTGAAGCCAAGCTTATTTTTAATAGTAAATAGAATTGCTTACAATCTATCTACTACAGAGGCCTTTAAAATAAACATTTATAAAGAATTCTGAGTCAGAAAACAAAGCAGATTAAGCATGAGGTTTATTTTTCATCTTCAATAAATATTGGCAACTCTGCTGTCTATTATGGAGACTGTGACTAGATCTCACACTGGACAAACAGGCACCCCAGGGGCTACTGAGCATGTCTGTGCTTCCTGTGCAAAACAAAGTGGAGAATTGGTTTTGTGGGACCAAGAGGAAGCGCATTCCAGTGACAAAAAAGATGCTCTCCAGCTCACAGTGGAATACAGGGGTATGCAGATAGACCTGAGCATTTCCAGACTCAGTGAAAACTGGTTTTTTGTAAGCTATACACTTCTCAGCTGGCACCTGTATATGCATCCAGATCAACACTTGCCTGAGAACCAAAAGGGGATACAATCAGTTAATCCAGTCCCATGTCAGAACTAGTCTGTGCTGCAATCTGCACAGATCTTACATGGCAAGGCTGATTATTATTCTGCCAGACTTGGATCAGGCTTACAGTTAGCAGTTGTACTTCTAACAAGCAACTGTGTAACACTTGCAATATTTTGCAGAATATTGTCCCTGTGGTTACGGAGGTGGTTGACAACCGCAAAATTCCATTAACTTTGTCTTCAAACCCCTTTGCCCTCCTAGCAGAGGATAGTGGATGCCAAATTACTAACTATTTCAACAAACTTATTCTATAATGGCATCACCAAAATAAATGATAAAAAGTTATCTTTCATGGTTTAAAATCTACGCAAAACCTTATTTCAGTTTTGGGCTGAAGTTTCCAAATGCTGAAAAATTTCTTCAGGAAAAAAAAAAAAAAGGTTAAGTTCCCTACTTTAAAAACTCAGGAATACATTTATGATGTTTATAGAGTCAAAAATTGAACATCTACATCTTCTTTTAAGCACCTGAAAATCTGAGTTTTTGCACTTGACATTTTTTACTCAGTTGCAAAATTCAGAGAAATGTCATGAAAATCTAAGTATAAATATGTTTCATATAGTTAGCTTCCACCAATGCACAAATATCCAGAAATTACATAATATTAAGCATTGCTTATTAATCTTATTTTGCCTTTCTAGAAATAGCACGTCATTCATTTGTATTATGTACACTATATAATCATGTCCAAAAAGGATTATCTACTACATACAGATTGAAAGAGACCACAGACTAGACTAAATTGTCATAGCCACTATATTTAGTAGTAATTTAGGGAAAAAAATTAGTTTTAAACCATTTGATATTTGCAAAAGTAATCAGGGCAAGCAATATATTGCTAAATCTATGTTCACTAGGAATACTCTGGCTAGAGAAACTGTATTATAATAATCAGTGAAACCAGAACAAAGTAATATTTCCATGGCAAATCTCCTTTGGAGCTGCTGTATAATGAAGACAAATTTTCATTACTAAGAAAGCAAAAGGGTGGGTAGGTTACAAGTAGAACATACAAAAATGCTCTTTCAAGGTAACTGTATAAAAACCTAGTAAAGTATTAGGTCGGCAGGGAGAAAGAGAGGAGCAGAAAATATTGTAATTGAAAAATGTTTTAATTTTTTCCAATATATGCTTGGTTTTTTCCTTTGTTTTTAATTTAATCATGAATTTAATCATAAAAATAGTGTCATGAAATATGCATTGCTATTCTTTATGTTTAACTACTTGCCATGTTCACTTGAGACCACTAGAAGGTGCTCCTCCGTTGAAAGATGATTATTTCTGTCTGAATTGCCGTTAAAAGCTAATTTTCCTTCGGTAACTGTGGTTCTGGCCAGTTATTTACACAGACTGTAATTGCAGCCACTATCCCTGCTATAAAACAGCTGGACCTCATCTGCTATAACCATTATCACAGTATGAAAATAACAGATCTGTTATCACTCATTTTCTGATAAATCAAAATCCCATCTGACAGGGCTCTAGCTTGTTTTGCTGGAAGGTGAGGCATGGAAATTGTGGTGGAACTAACGAACCACACATTTTGCAAAGTTAGGAATCACAGCATCATTTAGGTTGGAAAAGACTTTTTATAGATAACTAAAGATAATTGAGTTCAATCATACACCTAATACCACCAAAGCCCATTCCTGGACTAAATTAAGGCAGAATGCATCCCCAATGAGAATTTGCCACTTGTCTGAAGGAGGGCCCAACATTAAAACAAAAACAAAAACAACAACCAAAAAAAAAAAAAAAAAAAAAAAAAAAAAAAAAAAAAAAAAAAAAAAAAAAAAAAAAAAAAAAAACAAAAAAAAAAAAAAAAAAAAAAAAAAAAAAAAAAAAAAAAAAACAAAAAAAAAAAAAAAAAAAAAAAAAAAAAAAAAAAAAAAAAAAAAAAAAAACCACCAGCAGCAACAAAAACTAGAACAAAACTAAGACAAACATACAAGCATATGATCTACACTAATCCCACACCACCAACAGTACTGGGATATCAAAATGCATCTAGAAGTACAAGGATCGATAATTCTTCTTTTGTACATAACCTTATGTGAGCCTCAACCAAGTTCTGGTTTAGTTTGACACCCAGAGTGGCATTCTGATGACCTCTGGGCACACACAGGCTGCCATGGTCAGCTCTTGGCACAGGCAGTGTAGCCCTCACCTCTGCAGAGACCCCTGATTGCCTGCATTGCTCTGGTGTGTGCCCCAGCAAGGCAAGCAGAAACACAGACTCAAGAGAATTCTGCTTTTTATCTGCAGCCTAAGAGGTGGAAATCTGTAGACATCCCCAAGAGAGTAGCACTCTTGTTTTACTCTCTGAATTTAGACAAGTCATACAAAAGTGACCTCTAATTTAGATTAAAAAAATTGCTCCACCTTTGGCTGCTAGAGATAAGGCTCATGGGACATAAGTCCCAAACCACTTCAAAGTAAGCTCGGCTGGAATCTATGGAGGATAACATGAAGCAAAGTGGTAAGCATGGAGAAAACTGTTTGTAAATACGTTTTTATTTTCTGCATGAAAGTGACACAAAATTAAACGTTATGCTAAGCCTTGAATTCCCCAGATCAGGAACTCCACAGACATTCCAGATAAAATATTAGTTTTCAGTTCCTCCTCCCTTTTCTATACCTCTAGCACATTGCATCGTCAGGTGTGAATTAAGATCCATATTTTTGTCACTTAATCTATGAGCACAGATTAGCAAAAGAGCTAGGATATTTGTGAGGTTTCGTTATTTAAAACTGTGGTCTCTCAATTATAGGCCTTTTACTCAAGTAAGCTAAAATTAAATATTGTTGTTGCTGTGACACTCTAGGAATGTTTATCTCCATCTTGCCTCATTTCTTTACCCCCTCACTGCCCTAATTATTTTTTCATTATTTGTTTAGCATGTTTGACTTTACCTGAATTTTATACAGATTTAATTTCTTCTTTGCTTTACTATTAAAACTAAAGTGTGCTTCATAGTAGACAGACATTGCATCAGTGTCATATAAATAGAAGACATTACTTAGCATGTACAGAAGTACATGAGCCTAAAAGGCCCTAAGCAGCTGGCCACTTCAAAAGAAGTGGCCCCAGTGCTGCAGATGAAAGCTGAATTCAAGGTTCTGCTACCTCTCAGATGTCCAGCCTGCCCCTGGGAGACTCCTTTCCCACATGAAGGCTCCAGGGAGAGTGTGACTCCTCGAAGCAGGAGAGTTTCTGCTGTTCCTGCCATCCCCTGGCATGAGTTACTCAATGGGGAAAGGGACATTGCCCCTTCTGAGGAAAAGAGAAAAAGAAGAATGCAGAAAATTCTGTTTTCCAGTATCTGAAATTAGGGCATGTGCCTCTCCTATCTCAGCAGTCATATTTAGAAACGCTTCATTTCTGCCCTACCTGTGTCATAAGGAACAATTACTTTCTCCTCCTTGAAAGTCTCTCTGGTTACTGAATACATTTACAAATTCTTTTTACTTTTGCCATATGTAAAATATCTATGAGAAATGTATACACCACACCTACTATTTGCTAAATAGTTCTTATATCCTGATAATGTATTGAAAGTATTTAAGGACCAGAATATGTTGAGGGGTTTTTTTTCATTCTGGAATTAAAAAATAATAATAATATATATATGTATACATATATATAACTTTATAAGGCAGGTGCACAGGCTGGGGGAGTGCTGGATTCTGCTTGGGCTGCAGAATCACACAGAGGAATGTTGGTTTGTATGTAAAGGACCTTCATGCAGGACCTTCAAAAGGACACAGCATGACCAAGGAAATAGTCTTCTCCTAGGGACTCTGCAGCAGATACATGGCAAGGTGATGTTCCACACTAATATCCTCTCCATCTCCTCCTTGTAAGGGATAATGATACATGAAATTTGCCCCTGCACTAGATTGCACCTGCACTATGCCCATCAGGATGCTTCTACTAAGAATAAGCTCACTTCTATTTCTGGAAATTGGGGAATGGAGACATATCATTCCCATAAGTGGCAGGCATCATTCCAAAATCACTCCTGGCTTCAAACAGAAAGAAAAATCTGAAAGTCATGTCAAAAAGATCAAAACACAGATTTGACACATCAATACAAAATAGCAATGAATTTATTTTTAGTTTTCTGTCACTGGATGCTAAATATTATCTAGAGCTTTCTCATCATGGAAAATCTGACACATGTAGCTCTTCTTGCACTCATGCTACTGCTTGGGGAGTGGGGTATGCACCTCCATTAGAATGAAAGCTTTCACAGAAGAGAGAATAATCTTTTGTAGCTATTGCCTGTATCTCTCCAATTAAACTCTATAATTTACAACCCAAAGACTGATTCCACAACTAAGGCTAAGTGCAGACAACAGCAGTCTTCTCATTGAGTGTGAAAAGAGGAAGCAGCGAGATGTTATGGCTCTTCTAAAAATAGGTGTAAGAGAAGAAATTAGGAGGTCACTTGCATGCTTTTCATTTATATTTGAAAGGTCACTTGTGGTCTCCCTCATGAATGATGTAAAGTTTAAAATAAACTGATATCTGATTTACTGTCAGCTTGCCAGAGCTGGAATCTGATGAGCCTGCAACTCATTCAGTGGCTGGCTGAGAGCTTCTTCTTTTTATGTCTTTTTTTTTTTTTTTTTTTTTTTTTTTTTTTTTTTTTTTTTTTTTGCTGTTTTTTTTTTTTTTTTTTTTTTTTTTTTTTTTTTTTTTTTTTTTTTTTAATTTGAGGGTTCTGGCTCTCAGAATTGCTTGCTCATGGTCATTTGTGTGTTATTATTAGCACACTGTTAGACTGGCCCCTTGGCACACATTTTATAGGACCAAAATAATTTTATTGTATTGCTTCAACATTTTACTGGTACAAAAAAGGTGAATTGACCGTGAAGCAATCACAGCAAACCTTAAATACCTTCAACAGTATTAACTTGGTCACTGTTACTAAAATACTGAACAGGCTCTTGAAGACATTTTTCACCAGATCACATTAGTTGTTTTCTATTAGGCTTAAGTTATCAATAGAAAAGAAAGAGCAAAGTTGCTGAGTATTAAGTAACAGTCTTTATTATAATGTAAGACAGAGCTGACAACAGAGAAGAATATGCTCTATCAATCAGCTCAGAACTTCATGCAAGTATCACCATACACACACCACTTGTTTCTACAGATGGTGGTATAACTGTTCCTATCACTACCATCAAACAAGAATGGGAAACAATCTGGCTGAAAAACAAGCCGGAGAAAATCCTAACAAATCTGTGGGGAGCTTTTTTGGCAAAACAGATCACATGGTTCATCAGCTATTTCACAAGCACCACTATGAAAGTGATATGCCAACAGCAGCAGCAACACCACTGCCCAGATTTTACACTAACGTGACCCCTAATATATCAGGATAATAACTAATCATACATGTAATATTGTATGAATTCATCCTGTTACCTGAATAACATCCACTTTTCCTATGTACTGCAACATCATCCTGACTAAATCCCAGTCTGCCTAATTTCCCTTTGCAATCTTCATTCAGTTTACACATCCCTTAAATTTCGGCATAAAAGCAGACACTGAGGAGTCTGCTTTTAAGACATTTGTATGATCTTTTAGAGCCTTCCAGATAAGATGTTTGACAAAAAGAGTAATGTTTTCAGACAGCATAGCCTTGGTGGGTGCTTTGTTTGAAACCATGTATCATGAAATTGCTCACAGCATGGCACTACTGTCCATTAAAAAATCTGCAACATTCGTGTGCACTCACAGTTCAGTGCAATTCCTACAATAAATGATTTATTCATTTATTCCAGTGTCTACAAAGCTGAGATTATAATTTACTTTTAAACAAACTGCATACTGTGAACATTTATAAGAGAGCAATCCATTAAATTCATAATGTATAAAACCACTCTAATTTATTTGCTGTATTACGATTCCTCCCTTTTAAGAAATACAGATTTAGTTATATATATCTTGTTTTAAATTAAGTTTTTAGTTTTTCCATCCACCATTCAGAAAGGAACTTACAAGTATAAATCTAAGCACGCTCACTGGCAATTGATTCAAATACAAGTACAAGGCAAATACAAATACAGTCTCTGTAACCAGGCTTTTAACCAGATTTTAATACATCTTTAGAATCACAAAAATGAGCAGATAGAAACATGTGTGTTTTGTAGGAGTAAGTTTTAAAAAACTGATGTATCTTATATGCAGCATAATCTAAGGATTAGCAACATAAGGACCAGTCAAAGCAAAAATGCTGGACTTAAAAAAGTAAGATATATTTCCAAGTATACTGCCCATTTATGCATACTGCTAAAAGTCTATTCAAATTGAAGACTATTTTAAATTTATAGTTTATGTTTAGATAGATCATGCTTATTTATGTTGATGCAAATGTACAGCCTGAACTCTGGTCCAAAAAAGTCCCCACTGAACTCAGAATTTAGGTCTGAAGTAGTGTAAAAGAGCAACTGTGTCTATGCTGGGCAGATGCCAATTAAAACATACACTTTCTACACCTTAAACACTGCGTTACTTTCCATACAATGCCCCAGAGCAATATGAAAAATAGGTAAATGCATATTTAGGGATTTCTTTTAAGTCAAGATTTGAATGCATTTTTTGATTGCATAGTGCCATCAAATGGGTTAGTTTGTTAGCTCCCTCTGGTTTAAATAAAGCAGAAGATTAATCAAGAAATTACCACTTTCCCTTATCTCAAGAAATCCTCTCATACAGAATGAAAAATCAAACAAAGAGTAGGTATCTTTATTTTTCATTTCCCCAAATTTCCAATATTCTTCTATGACTTTTCACTTTCCATTGCAAAATAAGAAGCACAGCAGAACACAATATCTAACCAAATAGAAGATATGCTTAGTGATGGATCAAAATAATGCAGTGGATAACAGCCAAAAGACAATGTTAAATTCTACTTGTTCTGATCACGTTATGAAGATATAAAGAATGTACTAGATAAGGGCTATTTTTCACAGAAATATTTATCATGGGAGATGTTTATCAAATGAATTAAGCTATTTCTTAACCAAAGAACAAGAAAAGTAATTGTTTTCTACTCTTAAGTCAGGAGGGTGTTTTGAAGGATTCCCTGAAGATGATACTGTTCAAAGGTTGCAAGAGAAAACATCCCACTATGTCCTCCAGTTGAGATCTCTACTTCTTGTCAATATAGTTTACCTACTCCCTTATTGCTGTAAACTCAGAGTGATGAAGCCTAAATCAGGTTTCCAGACCCATCTCCTTTCCCCTTTTAGACACATAACATGCTTGAACTTCTTTCTTTTATTTTTTTAGTCCGTGACAGCTATTAGCTAATAGTCCATGGCTATTAGGCAGTGACTGTCACAGACAGTAAACTGTATTCTGACACAGTTCTAGCTACACTATTTTTCTAGTTCCTGTACAAACTCAGCAGCAAGAAATACAGAAGACAAAGAACAAAAAAGCAGAAAGGGCACAGAGAAAGAAAATCCTTTCCTTTTCTCTTCATTTAAAGTGAGATGTGCAGACTAATCCTTTTCATTTTCAATTTGCAGCCTACACTGCGTGCCAAGATCTGACAGTGGGAGATTGACTGGTGCTATTTGCTTTCCTGACTGCAGGAAGTTATACACAGGCCACAAGAAACAACCAGTCACAATTTCCCCTGCAAGCAGAGCGTAGCACTGGAAAAAAAACCAATATAAATAAACAAGGACTTAAAACCAGAGTGGTCACAAGGAATTATACATATTAAAAAAAAAAAAAAAAAAAAAAAAAAAAAAAAAAAAAAAAAAAAAAAAAAAAAAAAAAAAAAACAAAGGGGCCCCAAAAAAAATAAAAAAAAAAAAAAAAAAAAAAAAAAAAAAAAAAAAAAAAAAAAAAAAAAAAGTTAAATAGAAAAAAAAGATTTACAAAAGTAGCAGCTACTCAGAAAAATAGACTAAAAACAATAAAGAGGTGAATTCATTAATTGCTTGAAGATCCAGAGGACATATTTGATGAGGATCTCAATAAAAAGAATGATTTCCAGGCAATGAAGTCCTTAAAGTAGAAGCAAATAACAGAAAATATTTCAGCATGGGCTATACAAATCTTCTGGAGACACAGAGATAACTGAAGCTGTAAACTCACATTCTCATCAAAGCAATCTCTATCCCCACCAGCTACACAGCCACATCAGTCAGCAATACAGTCAGCTCCTCAGTCACACTGCCTGCCATCTGCTCACAGTGTATCACAAGCAACAGCACATTTCCACTGACACTGTGTGGGTGCAGTCCCACAGCACTCGAGCCAACACCAGGTATGGCTGCCACAGCCCCAGCTATCTTGGCTGCACAGTCCTTGGCCATTTCATCAGCACTGGCACTCGAGTGATCACATCAGTTCAAGAAGCTGCTGTAGACGACAGCAGAAGAAACTGATTTTCCATGAGATTGGCTGCCTGAGCTGGCTTGCTGCACTGTCACATCAACAGCAGCATTGGCTCAAGGGAGGCACCAAAATGATGTGGCTGGCATTTGGAGGGTGGGGTTGTGACTGATCTACATTGGCTCAAATTGCCATGAAACTCAACGTGCAGCAGCTAGCCTCAAATCAGATTGTACCTACACCTACGTTGTTTGCCCAGACCACAGCCACAAATATCCATTAATCAGCACTGCCTTCAGGGTTAGGAATTTCTTGCCTGTTGGTTTCCCCTCAATGCTGACCCCATCTTAGTGCTGCCACAAATATCAGTTTGGTCAGACATGTGATCCTTACAGAAATAAAAGAGGGGTACTGCTAATATGGGTAAGTTCCCTATCCTGTTTCACTGAGCAACTGCACAAAGGCACATAGCAGCAGACACTGAAGGCTGGACAGAACTTTTCCATTTGGCAATAAGACTGAATCAAGCCACTTTAAAATTTATGTTTAGCTGCATATGATATTCACTTACAAACCCAGAAGGAATTATCATAATAACCTACCTAGATAGAAGATAATTACTCCGTAGTCAGAAAAAATGTGTTCTCAAAAAGAAAAATTCATGTCTTGCTGAGGTCATATCCTATAAAAACCTGATCCACTGACTGTCTAGCCTTTCAGATTAAAAAAAATGCTGGCTATTTGCCACTTCCAAGCACTGGACCTTGCATTACATATGCTGAACTGAAAGTTCTGTCCTTCAAATTTGAGCAAGTCACTCCCTAATCTTCCCTTTATCCTCTCAATCCTCTCACTTTCAGGCTAATTTTCTAAATTTATCATCAGTTTCATCACTTTTCCCTAAATGTCTTCAGTTTAACAAAATCATTTCTCTATTGGGGAAGCCAGAATTGAAAACATTCCCGTGATAGCCCTTGTTCCAGGTAAAATGTCTCTTTATGGGAATATTTTACATTTACAATTACACTAGTGTAAAATAGCCGAATAGTCTTCATGACACTTAATTATTTTTAAGAGTAAGTGTTTCAAGAGAAGTCTGTATTAAAAGAAGTCTCTTAATGTGGCTTTGCTTGCTCATACCTCAACACAACAGCTTTACATTTGATGTATTGAAACAATAGTGGCTCTCTCTTGATCTTAATAGAATGAGACAGACTAAGGAAATGGCCTATTGCTCATGTGCTTCGAGGTGATCCAGTAACCATCCATCCTGAAGTGCTACCAGTACAAGAATATGGGAGTTGTCCATCTAGACCAGCAGCAGCACGCCCAGAATCAGATGTTTCAAAGAATAGTGCAAATGGCAGGAACAAAGAAATCTTTTCTTGTGAAGATTTCTAGTTATCTCTAGAACACAGAGACAGCCTTGAGCCTTCAGATGCAAAATTCTCTGCAGGTAAGTTAAGACAAAAAATGGATAGTTTTGTATCCCTATAAATTTACATCTAAGTTCTCAGTCTCAGAATTTATTCCAGGGCCATTTCATTCCTTTCAGTTAGTCCATGTACAGTATGTTCCTCAGTTAAGTCATATCTTGTGCATGGAAACATTTACTGTCATGTTTTTCCCCATTTCCTGCCTTTCTGTTTTACTGATTTGCTCTTGTACTAAAACAGAGACAGGTCCTGCCTCTCTAGAATTCCCATTTTCACATGGGAGCTCTTCAGCACAGCTCTGCTAATACTTACAAGAGCCTCTGCTTCCACTTAAGTGTCTTTTGACAAGACATGCAGAGTTGCCACCGCAAGGAAGAATTCCTTTTCTTCAATTTACTGAGAAAGTTACATAATAAGACCTAAAACTGGTCTGAAGATGCAACGAAGTATATTTGTAACATAGAGAAATTGAAAACTACTTACGTCTCAGTATTTAAAACATGTCAGCTTTCACTGTTTTTATCCTTTTTTGACTGAAATCATGCTATGGTATTAGTTTTCATGATGGTGTAAGCTTTACAAAACTGCCACGAGTAAAAAGCTAAAAGGAAAAGTCAGAAACCCATTACCAGGAAGTCAGCAGATGCATCTTTTAACTTACCAAACAAGCGCTGATGGAAGAGAAATTTCCCAGCTATGAGTCCAGTGAGAATGGCAAGGAGCCACAGAAACACCTTCAAGAATCTCCAGCCTCCTCCTTCGGGGTATTTATTTGTTACGAAGGAGAAACAATTACCAACAACAATAACATTGGCTTCTGTCTGGCTGTGAGATACTGGGTCCTCAGCAAATATTAAGAAGTTAAAGAAGATCACTAAGTAAGCCACAACTAAGCGAGACCACGGGTGCTGGAAGTAGTAGCGGAAGTCTTTATCCATCCTCAGATACTGAAGAACTGGGTTTTGCCTGTATGTAAAGACACAAATGCATAACGTTACACATACCCCAAATTCTCAGAGCTTAAGAGAGACTCACACATTACAAGAACCAAATCATTGCAACCTTATCATCAGTAATTTTTAACACTTTAGACTGGAGTGCAAATTAAAGTTTCAATCGAAAGATATTGTTAGATCCAGGCAGAGAAAAACTGAAATTTCTCCCTATTCCAATGTAAAAACAACCAAACATATATACATTGTAGTATATATATAATCCTGTAAATACAGGATTTTCAGTCTCAAATATACTATTGCTTTCATGCCTTCTCCATAATGAGGCATGAAAAGAATAAATATAAGAACATGCCAGGCTACTTAAAACCCAGACTGCCTTTCCTGCCGCACAAAAAAACACAGCACAGATTTCACAAAGGTTCATGCTAAGGCTAAATGGAATCTTTCTCCATGTAGGAGAAGGATGGAACCAGCCCAGAAGTTCAGAGGTCTTCTACTGGAAGCTTAAAAGCATATGACTCAGAAACATCAGAAACTAATGCTCATATGAAAGAATAACATGTTGGAAAAGTTTCTAGTATTAGTTCTTGAAGTCAGGCAAGCCTGTATAAATATTTTCATTGACTTCAGGGAGTAAGCCTAGAGCTAAGCTTATTATCAAAACCATAAAATAAGACAGCGTGAAAAAAGACTGTTCTGTATGAACACAAAAACTGTCTTTTGAAACCTGTCTACTTATTAAGTACTTCTATAGAAAAATGCATGGCTAACATTTTAGTTATTTGCCATTTGATTTCTTTTTTCTTTTGTTCACAACCAATTAGTTGTTTCATCCTCTTGAACCACTTTGTATGCACAAAGATACAAGGCCTTTGTATTGTAGAACACCAAAATTATTCAAGCGACACAGTGTGTAGGAAGAAAAAAAATGTGTCTAGTAATAGTTCTTGTTTATTACAGCATGATCCTTGAAGGATACAGTGACAAATTTTTGCAAATGTCATATGCCCTGCAGCAAAAAAAAAAAAAAAAAAAAACCCAACCCAAAAAAACAAACACAAACCACCCCACAAAAGATCTAAAATCCCGATTACTTACTTATCCCTTCCTGGACTTCTAACTTAGGACTTGCAAACTTAGAAATGGCACGAATTTCAGTGTCTCCCCTTAGATAGTCCCCAAATTATTTAATTCCGTAACTCAATTTATATTAGTAAAATTGCAAGGAATCCTGTACCTATTAAATGAGAAGGGTAAAAGAACCTCTCGACAGATTCAGACAATGCATTCAGTAAATAACAGAAAGGAATAATGACCCATTACGCATAAACTACATACGATAAAGAAAAAAATACCACATTACAGAGTTAAAAAGTTGGCATGAGGAACTGTCAGTCCTTCAACAACTTCATGAAAAAAAGTGATATAAAGTAAGCATCGTTACCTAAGAAAATACCACTCTGGGGAGATCAAACTGCCTTTAGATCCATAAGGATACCCAAAGCTACTTCTTGTATCTTCCTTTCGTTCTGTTACCATTAAGAAAAGTTTTGGTATTTCCTTATGTGTATAAACCATCTTAAAGCCCGAATGGGGCTGGAGATAAACAACTACATGTCCTGTTATTTTTGACAGCTGCCGGATACCCGAGAGTTATCAAACACCCAGCTGAAGACGCGGCTTCCTAGGAAGCGCTTTATAGCATCAGAAGCCAATATTAGCAATAGCAGCAGTGACAAATTGCTAACAAAAATCCTGCTCCTACCTGCCTCAACGCCAAAAACGCGGGTGCCGAGAGCGCCGCGGACCACACGCCCGCCGCAACCTGTTAAAGGGACCCATTTCCCCCCGGC